>JAKSZP010008067.1:0-151622 GCA_022478985.1 Massospora cicadina | reverse complement strand
ATCGGTGCTTCCTACATCCAAGGCAGATATTAACAACTTAGCCTTCCATCTATCAGAGGCTCCTTCCACTGCAAACTCAAATCATTTGAAGAACCCATGAATGTTCCTGTTGCGGTCAAATGGAGGTACTTTTTATATTATACTCCTCATCCCATTCATGGGGTTTTGGGCCATACTGAGGAATGGATTGAGATCCAAAAGCGGTTTCTTGATGATGAGTTGGATTAGCGGAAGTTGGGATTTCCGCTGCTTCAGTGGTAGCGTGACCTTCTTCCGTGGGCAGTACCACCATTACTTGAGGGAAGTGTCGTTCTAACTCATATTTGTATCCAGTACTACCATCCTGGGTGTAGTAGCTCTGACTAGCGTCATATTCTTCCTCATATGATGCCTCCCATTGTTGTACATCCTCATCCCAGTGAGAAGACTGTGAAAGATTGGTCAATCTTTTTCTGCACTGCAGCTTCTCAGTGGTATCATTTAATCATTCAGCGAGTTCTTTGTTTTGTAATCCCAAGATTTGCATTTGGCTAAACATACTATCAAGCTGGTTCATGACAGCATCTCGTTCTTGAAGAAGTTCATCTTGGTTCTTGAGCACCGCGTCCAAGGTAACTTTGAGTTCCTCATATCTAGCTAGTGCGGTGTTCCATGAGGACTCCCCAACAACACAGATTGGATAAGGCATGGCTGGCGACTGAAGTTCTGGAGTGTTAGGTGGTTGATCAATGGGCCCCCTGTAGTGAGCACCACTGTTATAATTTTGTACAGTATCATTTGTGATCCATCATGTTATTCGCACATGTTGAACCCACTGAGCAACAGACAGATGATGTGGGGATTGTTGGTCCTTCAGACACACTTAAAATATACTTAAAGTAGGAGCAATTGCCCCAAACAACTCTTTTAATTTATTTTTTATAGATAAAGCTACTTTTCGCTGTCCCATCTCTTCTATGCTAAAAACAACCTTCTTTTCTCAATCGCCCATCTTGCTTATATACAGCAACTTCAGGCGATACTGCTTCTCATGGCTTGGGCTATTCTATTCTGCTGATTCTCCTCAAATTCAGCTTGTTAATCTCTAAACCTCTGTCGCCCTAATTGTAGGAGATTTACTTCATATTTGTTGAATGTTGATGTCACCTTATCACCTTATTGCCTTATATAGAGGCGATCCAATTAAACCCATTATATCCAATAAAACCCATTAATACCAATATTGCCTCATCTTGAGGCACTCAAATAATTGTATCTGATATCATTTTCAGCGGATTCCTCCCTAGCTATCCCGCAATTATTGTCCAGTCATATCAGAATCACAACACACTGTGATGTGGAATCCAGGCCAGTGCGAGTCTTCTGAAAACTGATGTCTCGTTGTCACATTAACGCCTGCTGTTGTACACTGTTGTTTTGAGTGTACTCAACTAGATTGGCAATCACTGACTGCTGCCAACTTGGATAGTTCTCGTGTTTTGGGTAGTTGGCTGCACATACTTGATAATATAATCGCTGATGTTACCAATGCTTTGCAAATATCCCACTAATGTCAAAGTGTTCATATTGAGGAAATTTTCAAAGCGTCATCTTCGCTCTTCCTGATTGGTTGTGTGGTGGAATAATCCACAGCTTTGATCCAGAGTATCAGTCGGCAAAATTTGAAATCCTCTCATCAGGATATCACTAAAACTAAGTAAATTATCTCAGATTCGCTCCAAAGGTGGTTCATAGATTGTTACAGCATTCTCTTTCACTCCAATTATTGATAAATGGATATATTTGGGATCCACCAGCATACATGCCTCTAATTGGATGTTTCCTCACTGGGCTGCTGATGATCATGATTCCTCATTTCTTTGGTGCTCCATATTAGTTAAATAATTTGGTATTATTAATTTTGTATAAACTCGATTCAACCCCTGTAGTGAGCACCACATGTAAAAAAATGATAAGTTTTCACTGGTGCACAGATTCACTTGACTACTGTCTCTGAGAAATAAACATGAATTTTCTAATTGTATGAAGACAATTAGCTTAGTTGAGTTTGGATAAATGGGTAGATTCAGTACTACTCTGGCAGATAATAATATAAGTGACTTTGGCCTTACTCTGGCAATATATAAGAATTCTAGTGACTTCAGCCTCACTCTGGCGTTGACGCTTAGATAGTAAGTACTTCTTCACAACTTCGCCTTGAAGTAAACAATCAGTAAATGAAAATAAAGTATTCACAATTCTAATGTGTTTATTAATATTAAAATGAGGGAATATTTATAGGCGGAAGTATAGGAGGTCATGTGTTTAGGGGTAAATTGTGGTAACCATGATGGTCTCAGCACGCCTAGCTGACAAAAAGAGATATTGGTTCAATTTTGGGAAATATTCCAGATGATATTCATGAGGAATAGCATATTTAATTTGCCATTCATATCAGCCCACATGTCAGCTACCAAACCCAACAATTTCCCATGAGTAATTGCCCATTTCAAGTTAATTTAATCATCTCCAAATTGTTGGCAACAATCCCCAATGAAATTGTAACTATAATTATCATCAGATATGATCTTATGAGAATTACAATTTACCATTTGGTTGGTTATTATTGCTGCATAGATGACATAATTAAATTGTCGTCCAAAGCTTAATCAATGAGCTAAATTAAAATATGCAAACCATTAATTTAAATGGATTGAGGCTTAATTAATCCCAAGCTGGATAATGTGGTCATATAAAATTCTTACTTTCACCCTAGGTAACAAGGGGTACAGCCACCCTCTTCAGAACTTTTTTACTCAGAAATGGGAAGAGGGCCCAATCAACACACAGGGGACATTCCCCAGGACTTACATTACCATTTCCTTTTTCCAAAGGAAGGGCACCACCGCCAGGAAACTGCATGAGGGCCACATTTTTGTGCGCCTTGGGTAACTTGATCACCATTACAGTTACAATTTTTTGGGGAGGGTAGGGAGCATCAGGGTGGGATTTGTGAAATGCTTTGACCAGTTCCATGCAGTTAGCACAATCACAAGCCTTAACCCAACTGTTATCATAAGCTGGATACCCTTTCCAGGCCATGAGATATTGAACGGACTGATGGGACTTGCAGGATGCTAGGATATTTTCCACTTCAGCATCCTCCACATTTTCAATAATGATTGGCTCAGGATCTGCGGGAACTGTGCCCTTAAAGGGCAACAACTAGGAAACGTGGAATAAGGGGTGCTGTTTCCAGTGAGCTGGAAGTTTTAGCCAGAACGCACCCTTTCTAAGTCTTCCTCTACCAAATGGGGTTGAAACGCTTACTTTCAAACTTATGATAGGGTACTTACGTTCTCAAATGACGCGTATTGAGCATAATATAGGAGCCCATTGTTATGTCATGACCTGGGAGTCATTTACAATCTGCGAACCACTTGTAGTCTTCAATGGCTTTGGTGAGGTGTTCTCACACTAAGAATTTGGTAGACCTAATATGTTCATCATGATCTGCTGCAGCTTGGACCTCGGGCCGCAATCAGGGTCTGATTGAAAAGGAAGGATTATAATCCAACGTTTCCTTGTAGAGAGAAAACCCCATAAAAGTGTGAATCCCATTGTTGTAGGCGAATTGAGCAAGGAGAAGGTTGTTAGCACAGGTGTCCTGTGCGGCTGCAGCATAGCAATGCAGGTACAGTTCTAGGACTTGGTTAACTTGCTCAGTCTGTCCATCAGACTGGGGATGATATGCCATGGAGTGACAGGAGGAGATCTTTAAAATAGATAAGAGTTCACTCCAGAACTATGCTGTGAACTGTGAGCCGCGGTCACTGATGATCTCCTGTGGGAGGCCAAACATTGAAAACACATGGCGCACAAAGAGATGAGCAGTTTTTCTGACATAATCGCGGAAGTGCAGGGAATAAAAAGGGAAAACTTAGTGAAATGATCCACCACCACCATCACCACCGTAAACCCATTAGAGCAGGGGAGTTTGATGATAAAATCCACGGACACCAATGTTCATGGACCCTCCGCCTGTTGTAAGGGGTGTAGAAGCCCATTTTTACCAGAGCGATTTGACTTAGCCTGAGCACAATTAATGCAATTGGTGATCCAGGCCGAAAACTTCCTTAGTTAAGCCCCCCAATTGTGTGGTCCGCTTGATCAAGTTGATGCATTTCTTATTGCCCAGATGGCTGACCATGGGGGGATCATGATGCACGTGAAATACCTCGGCTCTGAAGAGAGGGGTAAAACAAAGTTGTGACCAAAAATAATTAGACCCTCCACCAAGGAGTATAAAGAGTGTTTATGATTTTGGAGGGACAATTGCTCGAATAACTCCACACCTTCAGGGCAGGTCATTTGGCAAGCTAAGACCTGAGCAACTAGCAGGACGTCGGGAGCAAGGGTGATGGAAGAGATGAAAGGGGGAGCAATCAACATTTGAGTGACAAAAATCATGGTAATGAGGTCCACTACATCTGGGTCCAAGGGACAGTGGGCAGGACTGCAGCTGAGAAAATTGGGAAGTACACTAAGCGCACCTTTTACAAATTTGTACTTGAAATTGAAACTGCAAAAGTCCTGATAGGTTTGAGCTTGCTGATGCACCAATTTTTAGAGTTTACGGAAATACAAGAGAGCCTGATGATCCGTGCAAACAGTTAACTCATGTTGAGCACCCTGTAACAGATACCTCCAATGAGTCAATGCCCATGCTATGGCTGCCAACTCCTTGTTGTAGATGGCCCAAGATTGCTCTGTAGAGGTGAATTTTCAGGAGAAAATAGGCAACTGGATGTTCCAAGCCATCATGCTCTTGGAGCAACACTGCCCCCACTGCCACCAAGGAGGCATCACATGCAACAATATATGGCTTGACAGGATCTGCATGTTTCAGGATGGGAGGGGATAAAAACACCTCTTTGATCAATTTGAACGCCTGCTGGCATTCAGGCGTTCAACAAAATGGTATATTCTTTCCTGTGAGGGGGTGAGCAGGGCAGCTAACTGGGAAAGAGCTGAGGAAAATTTTTAAGAAAATAATGGTTCCCAAGAAACTCCATAATTGTTTCTGGGTTGTCAGGGTTGGCCATTCACGAATAGCGTCCAACTTATTGGGAGGAATCGCATAGCCATCTTTAAGTACAAGGTTCCTGAGAAAGGTAACTCCCTCCTTATATTACTCACATTTGGAAGGCTTATGAACAAGCCTGCCTTGTGCAAAGCAACCATGACCACTTCCAAGTCAATAGTGTGTTTTTCAGGAGTTAGGGAGTGAACCAGAATGTCATCAATATATGCAACCACGCAAGTAAACCGGAGGTCACCCAGTACACTGTCAATCATATGTTGAAACATAGTGGGGGCATTCTTCAGCCCAAAGGGCATTATGCGGAATTGAAAAATGCCTTGCTTTGTCCAGATAGCTTTTAACTAATCTTTCCCTTCCATCACCCAAATCTGGTTGAAGGCATTGGCGAGATCCAGCTTAGAGAACACACGAGATTGGCGATTGCTTGGCTGATCATCTGCTCCATGGTCAGGGGGTAGGGATTGTGAACCGTAACTTTGTTTAAATGTCTGTAATCCACACAGGGATGGAGGGAATCATTGGCTTTTTTAGTGAAGACAATGGGAGACATGACTGGCAATGTCTCCTTAAACAACCATCCTTTTTTTAGCATATCATCCAACCAAGTGTTAAGCACAACCTCCTCCTCCGCTGTATGGGGATACAATGGACAGTTGATATTCACCAACTGCACCATCATACAAAATCTCAGGTCAAATTTAGTATGAGGAGGCAGATGATCCGCCTGTTTGGAATTGAAGATACTTCAATAGTGCATTAAACTTTCAGGAAAATTGGATGGGAGCCCTGCAGGAGAGACAAGGGAAGTAATAGAATTGTGACCTTGAGTTTTCTTAAGAGTGTCAACTAAGGGAAATTCACCCTTCAGTTAATCATTAATGAACAACAACATGTTAGACTCCAGGTGGATCTTGACATGTTGTTGGCGCCACCATCCAACCCCTAAGATCACCGGAAACACCAAGTTTGGCATAGTAGAAAACTGATCACAGAAGCTAAACTGGTTTCCTAAAAAGGTACTGGCCAACGGACAATATATGATGTCTGGTAGGCTGAAGAAGCACCATCACCGATGAACCCACATTCATGTCCAGTTCCAATTGTTGGACTAACTTGATGCTCATGAAATTACCCACAGCTCCAGTATCCACCAGGGCCTCAAAGGAGACATGGTAGATCTTTTACTAATCTTCATAGGTAATAAGAAATAAGCAAAGTTTTGTTTATTGGTAGATTTGGGCGTTTCTGTTGCAACTAAAAAAAATGGAAGGCAAATCGGGGGGAAGGTCAGGGGCTTTTTCTGGAGTAAAGTTGGGGAGAACGAGGGCTTGAGAACCAGCTTACTCCATCTGGGCTTTTACTGATTCATCTATAGGTGAACTAGGATCTGCTAACTCCAATGCAGGAGTGGTTATGGGCTCAGAAGCCAAAACTATCACTGGTTTGATGGTAAAAACTGCGCTCACATCATTGTTGGGTAATCCTATCATAAAATTTCCCCCTTGATAGCGGTAAGTATGGCGAGGGGAGGCTTTGATAGTAGTTGTAGTGGTACATATTTGATCTACCGTTCCTTTTGAGGTGGACCAAACCTTGTGGTGAGCAGAAACTGAGTCCAAACCTGATCTAAAGATTGCCTAAAGCATATCATTAGGGAGGTCCAGTGTTGGAGCCTGTTCATGGGAGGTAGAGATCAAAGAAGCCAAGCTAGGGGCTTCAGCCATAGTAGAGAGCAATCTGAATAAGTGGTCTGAGCGTGACACCGGGGGTTTCAAGGCAGCCAATATGATGGCAATCAGCGAAGTGTGATCCCCTGCTTGTGAGGAAGAATGCAGAAGACCCTGAACCCACCAACGGGCATCCCCTTCCACAGCGTCCAATAAAGTGCCCCCTGTTGGGCATGAGATAATGCAGCGGCTTTGTTAAGGGCAATTGCCAAATGCATTTGCACCTCAGCGAGGGCGTTGAGAACCTGATCTACAATTTCTTGGGAAGAAACACGTGAACTCTCTTATGGGCTATTAGGGGGAGAGGTAGTAATCCACTAAATCTGCCAGCCTGAAGGAGTTTCTCCAAGGTAGAGCGAATACTACCCACAAAATCAGTAAGTGACCAAACGAACAACAAAAAGCAGACTACTGATTGCATGTTCATTTAGTAGAGGGTAACCACTGCGACGCCCACCTCAAAGAGCAGGGATGAAGTGGCTGAAAACAATGGTTGGTTGATTATGTCATGAAATGGCAGAAGAAGATTAGACTGGCCTGCCAGTCAGGATGCATAAGCACCCAAAAAGCAAGCCAGAATGCCAGAAGCATTGCCGCATGTACAACGTTGTATGGAGCTGTGAATTGGGAAATGAAAACCCGTTGGTGTAGGGCAATAGTGAACAGCAACCTGAGAACGAACCAAATGGAGACAAACCCATACACTGGTGGTCTTACTGTAGGGGATAGTACCGCAGGTATATTTTCTACAAGGTCACTGGCGGGTGGGTTCAATTCAACTGAGGAAACAAAGGGGGCGGATTCTTGCTTGGAAATGGTAGATGTAAGGCCACAAAATCCCAGTATATTGTTGACGGATGTTTAAAATAATGGGGTTGAATTGCCAGAAGTATCTAGCTTGCTGAATCCAGTTAATGATGGTAGGGGTCATAGTGACCATAAGTATTGGTAAAGCCCATCTGGTATAGGGACCAACAGGCCACCAGAGAAAAGCCAGTGGGAATGCAGCCAGAGGGATATCAATAAAATCAAAAATTGATAGTTTTTGGAGGCAAATTTTATTTAAAGGAAAAGTGAAGAAAATTGACCAACAATCTTCTCAGTGCGATGCAACTGATTAAATAGTGGTCAATTGATGCGGTAACAAGCAGGGATTGGGTCCCTCAATTTCAATCTAACCTGTTTATTTGGGGATGGGGGCATATAAGCTCAATGGGAACTGACATTGAAGAATTCAAGGCATGCTGAGTCACTGTCAGTTTGTCCTCGAGCGCCCAAACTGAGGCTTGACTGCATTTTTGATGGTTGGCATGATGGCATCTGGCCCAACGAGCAGTGGGAATACCCCAGGGCCACCCCATGTAGGGGCAGTCCCAAGTGGTTGGAAATGAGTTAAGGATGCCCAACCCGCCCATGCACAGTTGCTAGGCTGTTCTTTTGGTCAAAATCATTGTGTCAGCCACAACTCCCGATTTTCTGGAAGGGAGCTCTAAACTATCATCAATGGTGTCTGATGCTACTACCTGCATGTCATGAATCATCCCCAATGATTTTGAGAGGGATTTATTTTGACAATCACAGTGTTGGCCAAATCAAAACTGTCAGCAATTCAGGCTGATGAATCAATTTTTATCCCTTTTTTTAGTACTAGATGGTCAATCTTTATCCCTTTTTGACTATAAGGATTCTGAACATTGGGCTTGTTTCCACTCGTTTTAAGACTGATTGACTTCAGTTCAGCAATCTCGGCGCAGATTTACCTGATCAGACATAAAAGTTTGGCCAAGGTGAGTGTGGGCACTGGGGAGGGATCCAAAGAGGGAGGGCTGTTACCCACCGCTCGTCTACCATGTGGGCGAGATCACCCTGGGTAATGAGGGGTACAGCCACCCTATTTAGAACCTTTTTACTAGGAAATTGGAAGAGAGCCATTTGACACACAGGGGTGTTCCCTAGGACTTACACATACACCTTGACAATAGTGAAGCAGAGAGGTTGCATGACCTCCTCATGACTCCTGATGCTTTGGTGGATGAAAATTATTGGAATTTCGTGAGAAATTTTATAAGCAGGCGCTATGAAGGCCATAAAAGTATTAGTTCCATGGCTCTAGCAAAGATTGAGTCAATTACAACGAAATTATTAGTTCCATTGCAATAGTAAGTTCCAATTGGAAGTACTGAATCCAGTAAGAAGATAGACCAAAATTAAGCTACATGAGACAAGATTTTGGTACTTTATTAACTAAAAATTAGAGATATTTATAGAAGAAGATTTAGTGGATTTTTGCAAGGATTTCCTTAATGCACCCAAGGTAAGATCTTTCCTAATAGATGACCAATATTGCTGATTATCATTATTATTAAAATAATTATGATAGTCATATCTGTTAGAGCGCTTATTAGATTCAACAGACCTTCTTAACAAGGGCCCAGCCCCTTCAAAATGCTTGGTCATTTTGGATTGCTTGGTTTCATCTGTCATAGGAGGCTGATAACTCCTAAGAGTCTTATGTTAGTCAATTGAAGAATCAGAAATCCCCAACATATATTTTATAATATCATTTGACTGAGATATTGAATCTTGATCCAAAGTTATTTTGGTCATCTTGGAGGTATCTCTAACAATGCCCCCCTCAAGATCTTGCCTAGGGGGTACAAATTTGAGAAGAAACCTACTATGCACTCTATTGATAACAGTACCAGTATCAATAGTGGCAATGGAGTATTCAACACCCTGACAATAGATAACACAATAAGGACCAGCCCATAAGGGGTCCAGTTTATGAATTCTTCCTCCCAGCCTATAGTGGTAGAAGAGTACAAGAACTCCAACTTGATATTCTGGCAACGTAGGTCTACTAGCGTTGGTCCAGGTTTTTTCCTTCAAGGTGGTAGTCACAAGGGAACTTGAAGCTAATGCTTGTAATTGGATTATTTCATCTGCCAGTCTCCTCATTGCTAAATCAGTGGTTTGCAGGGTAGCCTCTTCAAGTATAGGTTGTACACTTGAAGAGAGGATTGTTCCTGACCATATAAAGCTTTAAATGGAGACATTCCAATAATACAATGGTAGCTAACTCTATAGGCTAACATCACTAGGTAAGTAGAGGTTCCATCTACTAGGATCATTGGAAGCCATTTTTTGAAGAATGGCTACTAGGGTACCATTTGCTTGTTTATGGCACCATTAGTGGAGGGATTATATGGGGACGTGAAGGACTGGTAGGTACCCATTAATTTAGTAAGCTCAGCTACCACCTGAGAAATGAAGTTTGTCCCATTATCTGATAACAGGACTTTCAGGCTGCCATGCCTGGTGAAAACTTGCTTAAAAAGAAATAACGCCATAGCCTTGGCGGTGACTGTGGAAACTGAAATAGCTTCAATCCATTTAGAGAAATGGTCAATAGCTAAAAAATTTATTGATGTCCATAGGTGGCAGTAGGAAGAGGACATACCACGTCAATACTCACAGTAGTGAAGGGTTTGGAAGGTCCTACAATTTGGTGTAGGAACATCAGATTTCCTCCACGTTATTGTTGGCATTTAAGGCACGACTCCAGCACATCATGCACAGATTCCAGCATGTTATCCCAGTAACAATGATTTTTTAACCATTGGAGGGTCTTAGCAACAGCTCCATGACCTACAGTTTGGTGGGCCTCCATGATAGTGTCAGTCCTCACAGAGGGCCAAATAAAGGGCAACCACTTAGATCCTGACCTTTTATATAGTGATCCGTCTTTGACATGAGTGTCTTTGGTTAAGGATTGTAACTTCGAGATAACATCCTTAGATTCACGGAACCAGAGCTCAGGTCTACCAATCAGGTCATAAATGCGATCCTCCTCTGCAGAGAATAATGTTAAGATAGGAAATTGAGAAAGGCCATCAGCGTTTTGATGTATAGCTCCAGCGCGATGTTGAATGATAAAATCATAATTTTGGAGCTTCAAAGCCCATCTGACTAAGCGCCCATCAGGATCCTTCATTTGCTGCAACCACTTCAGGGAAGCATGATCTGTCATAATGGTGAAATGCTTTCCATATAGATAAGGGCGGAAATGCTTGATAGCGGCCAAAACAGCGAGGCATTCTCTCTCAGTAACGCTATTATTGCGTTCAGCCTTAGAAAGAGTTTTACTATAGTATGTGATGGGGTGATCAATCAGATTGGTATCATGTTGAGCCAGAATGGCTCCAATACCAATATCACTGGCATCAGTAAATAGTATAAAGGGTTTCAAAAAGTCAGGATGGGATAAGATGGGTGCACTCATTAAAACTTGGCGCAACAGATCAAAGGATTGCTGCTGAGATTCTTCCCATAAAAAGGGGACTTCCTTATGCAAAAGGCAAACTAGCGGCTCTGCAATCTCCACAAAATGGGGAATGAACTGTTGGTAATAACCAACCATTTCTAAAAACACTTGAATATCACACAAGCTTTTTGGGAACAGGCATGTCCAAAATAGCTTGTACCTTATTAAATAAAGGTAAAATGCCCTCGCAATTAACCTTATGCCCTAAAAATTCCATCTCAGTCTTAAAAAAGGCACACTTCAATGGTTTAAGCTTAAGTGAGGCATGACGCAGTCAGCCAAAAACTTCCTTCAAATGAGCCAAATGCTCATTAAAAGTGTATGAAAAAACAGTAACATCATCTAAATAAACTAAAACACAAGAAAGCTTCGAATCCCCAAACAAGCCATCTGTCAGGATTTCACCAAATTCGCATATCTCTGAAAAATCCCCTTCCTCAATTACCTGACATCATCAGAAGGAGCGAGCAATCTATCACAATTTATCAAAGTTGATGATCAATCAGATCCTGATCAACTGATTGAAGATTTGATCGCTCAGAGATTAATTCACTCTGATAGATTATGAACTGTAAAAAAGTCTATTAATATTTCCTCTTTTTGAAAATAAAAATTAGGTTGAGTTTAACCTGTATTTTCTTATTTACTTCATTGCATTTTTGGAGAATCCGCCCAGTGTAACTTTGAGGTACAACCTGCCCCATTGGAAGTGTGATTCAAAACTTCCAGATTGGTGCTCACTACAGGGCTCTCTGAGTTATGTACCAATAACCACATCTATCACCATGGATTCTCAATTTTCGCCTGACAAGGCTCAAGATCAAGAGCAAGGCAGTATTTTACGATGGGTCCCTTCAATTGGAACCCAAATCCCAAGATTACCCTCCATGTTGGAATTTTGGGCCAACTTGGAATTCTATAATCCTAACTTAAGTTTCACCTCAGACTTTCAAATTCCACCTGAGGCCTTGCAAAATATCATCAATCAATTACTTGAAGGGGCTCTTTTCCCTGGAATATGTTCTACCCAATCTCGATCAAATGCAGTACCTTCTATATTGTGAGAAGTGCTGCAAACCTCTAAAATGCCAGGGACTGGCTCTGAACAATATCTACAACAACTTGTACATCCTACATTATACCACTTGCTACCTGTAGTTGGAATGCACCATCAAGGGATTCTCAATTTACTAAAAGGACTTCAATCCTTGAATAATTATATTTCTGAGTTTTTCAAGTCAACCTCCGAGTTTAGCTGAGATAATCGTGATGCTACTATTAATAACTGAACTTCCCTCAATGAAGTACAACAGCAGCTCATTCAGTTCGATCATGGGATATCAAATTTTATTGATGTACAGTTTCCAAAAAAGGTTCAAGAGATCCAGAAGGAATGGAGAGAGGGTGTTTCCCAACTCTCTGAGCGTAGTCAATCAATGGAGGAAGAAATTAGAACCCATCTGTTTCAATTGTAACAATTGTACTCAGGAATTCAGTTCCGTGTCAATGAAGTAGAGTAAATCTCTGGAAATATGGGTCCTCCTGGGGTAGAAGGACCTCGTGGGCCACCTGGAGATGTAGGGCCTCGTGGACCTTCTGGAGCTGATGGTCATTCAGGATCTTATCAGCAAATTAACTCTCTCATGAACATGATGACCCATTTATGTGAACAATTCTCTAAGGTGGCCAAAGAATGCAACCTAACCCCTGATGGGGTACCAATTGACCCCCTTTTGAATCTGCAGTCCTTGTCCAATGAATTGATCAATTTGGGAAAGTGGGCCAAGGACATTGATATCTTATTACATGCTTGTGAATCAAAAGGGGAATTTCTCCAAGCGAAAATCGAGACTCTGGAACTCAAGTACAATGCACAACAGGAACAGATTTTTAAGCTATCTCGCTGACTAGATGAAAAAGTAGGGCATGCAGACCTGAATTGACAGATTAACGAAATTCAAATGGAAGCTGTTGGTCCTTACCCTTAATTTTCTTCTCAAGCTTCAGATTCTGCCTCTTATGTGTCTACTCAATCTGAACAACCTGGAGTGCATGTTTTGACTACCAATGCTCCCATGAGTTTCAAGCCAGTATTCAAGGACAAATACTCCCCAGGGGAAGGCAGCATTATCGCCTTTCTATATCATTATGAAAAGGCATTAAGTGAGGCCACAGATCACCAAAAGATGAATTACTTGCCTAATTGCCTTACTCGATTGGCTCAAGATATTATGGTTCCCCACTTAATGACTTGCTCTACTTGGGCTCAAGTCAAAGAAGCATTGATCAAAGAATTTGGAAGTGAGCAGACTCTATCATTGCAAAAACAGGCCTTTATGGGTATACAGCCCCACCAAAATGAATTTTTTAAGGACTTTGCTCATTGGTTCTATTGGGAAGCTCAAACTCTTGTAGCCTGTGGTTGGTTAAACTTGGATGATGCAATAACTGCAGTTCTGTCGGCCTTTACTACTAGGACGCAAATGCAAGTCTATCTGATCGGTGTCAAAAAAAATTTCAAAGTATTTTGGATACTAAGGAGGCCTTATTGGAGTTGCCCCCTCAATTCTCTGAAAAACCCTGAGTTTATGAGTCTCCTAGACCTAGTCAGCCCAAAGTCTTTGCCATGTCTAAAAAACTAGAGCGATCCAGTGTAATTACTGTCATTGCTACTTTCATACTGAGGATCGTTGTTTTAAAAAGGAAGCAGATGAAAAAAGAAAAGAGATAAGACCAATAAGATTCTTCACCTTTATAATGATGTGAGTGCGCAGCAAGAGCAGCAAAGTTCAATTGAGCGTAATAAAGATGACCATTCTTCTTAATCCTTGCCCACCTTATTGGCATTATCCTCTCAGTTTGGAAGCACCATTACCTGAATTAATTTCCGAGTAAATCAAATCAATGCCAAGGCTATCATAGATACTGGATCTCCAGTGAATGTTGTCTACTCCAAATTGGTCAAATGGATCAAATTAACCCCCAATATTTCTCATTATGAAGAATATGGCACCGCTGGCCCTCAGAGTACTCAGTCTATTGGAGCTTTTTCATCCTTTCCTCTAAAATTGGGAAATTAACCTTTACCATTCCAGCAATTGTGCTCGATAATTTGAGTTATGACCTACTCTTAGGAACTCAATTTTTATGAGAATTTGATGAAATTATCAACTACCCTGACTTGTCGTTGTCTCTCTTGGGGTATAGAGTTCCCTTACTTTTATCTGATCATGCTTCCACTTGACGTCAGTTATGTCTTCTAGAAGGAACTAAAAGGTCTTATTCACTTCAGTATCAGATTGAAGATCCTCATGTAAAATTACCTCCTACCATGGCTGATATTAAAGAAGGAGTTCATATTTTTTCTCCTAAGAAATTAGTTATTCCGCCAAAGTCACAAGTGATCATTAATACTTCTTTGCAATTTTCAATTCCCAAGGGGCATTTGCTACAAGTCCAGGGCACTGTCAATCCTTCTGCCAAAAACTCTTGCCTTGTCCTGGAATATTGGATTATGCTTATTCAGGCTCTTTATCTGTCTTACTAGCGAACTTTACTGATGTGCCAAAACTGGTAGATTGAGAGCGCCCAATTGCTTATGTCAAGCTGTTACCCTTATCTCATATCTATGATGTTAAACCCTTTGGGAGTTTACAAGACTTTGGATTGGAGAGTGATCAGGAAATCTCTACTGTGGGACCTGCTATTGGGAAACATCTCTTTAAGGAACAGGAGAAGCAAGTGCTTCAACTATTGGACAAATATTCCGACATTTTTGCTAGGCATACTTACAATTTTGGGAAGATGAAAGGTGTAGTGCACACTGTTAAAACTGATGATCACCTTCCTATACGTGCAAAGCCCTATCATAAATCCAAATTAGAAGAAGCCCAGGTTACTAAGGAGTTGAAATAATTGCTGGAGGATGGATTATTGAAACCCTCCAATAGTCCCTGGGCATCCCCATTGTTGTTGGTTAAGAAGAAAGATGGTTCTCATTGAGTCATGATGGATTATTGTCAATTGAATGCTATTACCCAATGGGACTGTTATCCCTTACCTAGGATTGATGATTCTCTTAAATTGTTGGCTGTATCCACCTATTTTTTAGCCATGGACTTAGCCAGTGGATATTGGCAAATTGAACTGTCTCCAGGATATTGTGCCAAGTGTGTCCTGATATTGAGTGAAGGGTTGTTTGAACCAACTCGCATGCCTCAAGGCCTAAGCAATGCCCCCGCAACTTTCCAAAGGTCCATGGATAGTATGCTGCAGGATTTAAAGCTTACTTATGTTCTGGTATATCCTGATGACATTACCTTGTTTTCCAAAACCTTTACTGAGCATTTAAACCATTTAAAAGAAGTTTTTAGCCATATTTGGGGCTCTTCCATAAAACTCAAGCCCTCCAAGTGCTCATTCTTTCAAAATGAAATGGACTTCTTAGGACATCAGGTTTCAGCTAAAGGGATTCAACCTCTTGCGGACAAAGTTCAAGCCATTCAACAGATGCCTCCTCCCTCTTCTTTACGGGATATTCAAGTCTTTCTCAGTATGGTTG
This sequence comes from Massospora cicadina, assembly GCA_022478985.1. NCBI lineage: Eukaryota > Fungi > Entomophthoromycota > Entomophthoromycetes > Entomophthorales > Entomophthoraceae > Massospora > Massospora cicadina. The sequence goes on along the minus strand of JAKSZP010008067.1, from coordinate 135,927 downwards.
GGTATTACCAGAAATTTACTCCCAACTTTGCTGATATGGCTGAATCCTTATTTTATCTATTGCAAAAAGGAGTGTCTTTTGAGTGGGGATCAGCTCAAGAACAGTCTTTCAATTCTCTGCGTACTGCCTTGATGAAGGCACCTGTTCTAATTCACCTTAGTTTGATAAGCCTTTCTTTCTACATATGGATGCAAGCAATGTCGCTATTGGGGCTATTTTATCTTAGTGTGATGAAGAAAATAAGGATCATCCTGTTGCTTACTATAGCGAAACTTTGCCAAAGGCTGAACGAAATTATAGTGTTACTGAGCGGGAATGCTTGGCGGTAATTTTGGCTATCAAGCATTTTTGGCTCTTTTTATATGGTACCCATTTCACCGTTATTACTGAACATTCCTCCTTACGATGACTGCAGAATATGAGGGATTCTGATGGGAGGTTGGCCCGTTGGGCTTTATGATTGCAAAATTACGATTTTTTCATTGTTCATTGCTCAGGAGCTCAGCATCAAAATGTGGATGGGTTATCCCGACTACCTATTCTGATCTTGGAACCAGAAAAAGAAGAATGCTTGTATAATCTTATTGGATGACCAGAATTATGGGATTGAGAGACTGAAGAGGATCAAGCCTATATATAAAATCAATTACTAAGGATACTATGATTCAAGATGGAGCTTTGTACAAGAAAGTCAAGTCTAAGTGGTTGCCCTTCCTACATCCCAACTCCAGGTTTCATGCTGTAATGGAAGGTCATGAAAAAGTCAGTCATAGCGGATTAAAGAAAACTCAATAATGGTTGAAGACTCAATACTATTGGAACAACATGACTGAGTTTATTTGGGGGGACTCTTGACTCATGTCTTACTTGCAAACGTCATGGATCTACCAACCCTACTTATCAACATCAAGTCATTTCCCCAACTAAGGCGTTCAAAGTAGTCAGCATTAATGTTGTAGGGCCTTTTCCTCAAGGAGTGCATGGTCATCAGTATATCATTATGGCCGTCAACCATTTGACCAAATGGGTTGAGGCCATTTCAATTGCTACCCCTTCGGCTAAGACTACAGCCTTATTCATATATCAGCATACTATATCCCAACACGGATGTCCAAAGGTCCTTATGTCAGATAATGGGACTAATTTCACCTCACAGCTTATACAGGAGTTACCAAAATTATTTAACACTATTCAGCAATTTGTTGTCCTATATAATCCATCCACAAATAGGGCCATTGAACGAGTTAATGGAACCTTGTTCTCAATTTTAAGAAAGATGGCCTTGACTGATCTAACTTGGTGGAATTTTTATTTACCAAGTGCCTTGTTTGCTTATCAGATAAGCTATCACCGCATTATCAAGATGTCCCCATTTAAGTGTATATATGGGCGGGATCCTTCAGTCCTTCTAATGTTCAGACTATCCTTGAAGAAAGCATCCCAGAAAATTCTGATTTAGTTATGAGAAATTTGGCTGATGAGATTATCCGCCTCCAGGCTCAAGCAATGAATTCAATTGAAACCACCACTCGAAGAGAGACTCTACAAAGCAATCAACATAAATCAGTCTTACCTGAATATCAGATTGGAGATTATGTTATGTATTATCATTCTTGGCCAGGTGGACGGACTGAAAAGCTGGGAACTAGTTGGTCTGGTCCTTATAGAGTTATATTTCAAAAAGGACTATAATATTTGATTGTTCATACTGATACTGGTATTGTGGTAAATTGTATTCATCCTAGGTTTTTAAGAAGTCATCCTCCACTGCGATTGAATCTTGAGGGGGGAAGTGTCAGGATTTCACTGAATTCGCATATTTTTGAAAAAGCCCCTTCCTCAATTCCCCTGACATCATCAGAAGGAGCGAGCAATCTATCACAATCTATCAAAGTTGATGATCAATCAGATCCTGATCAACTGATTATAGATTTGATCATGCAGAGATTAATTCACTCTGATAGATTACAAACTGTAAAAAAGCCTATAAATATTTCCTCTTTTCAAAAATAAAAATTAGGTCGAGTTTAACCTGTATTTTCTTATTTACTTCATTGCATTTTTGGAGAATCCGCCCAGTGTAACTTTGAGATACAACCTGCCCCATTGGAAGTGTAATTCAAAACTTCCAGACCATCCATGGCTTGTTGAAATGTAGCAGGGGCATTACAAAGCCCCTGCGGCATACAAGTGGGCTCAAATAGCCCCTCACTAGAAATTAAAGCACATTTTTGATGGTCTTCCATTGCAAGATCAATTTGCCAATAACTGCTTGCAAGGTCCATAGCTGAGAAATATTGGGACCCAGACAATAGCCTCAAGGAATTGCTATATATGAGGAAGAGGATAAGAATCCTTCTGAGTAACAGCATTGAGTCAACAATAGTCCATAACTACTTGGTGGCCCCCATCTTTCATTTAGATGAGTAGTAAAGGGGAAGCCCAGGGGCTTTTAGAAGGCGTTAATAGTCCAGCATCAAGAAGTTGTTTCAGCTCTACTGAAACCTGAGCCTCCTCAACTTTGGACTTGTGATATGGTTAAGCTCAGATAGAGGGAGTATCCCCAGTTTCAACCTGATGCTGTACCTCTTTCATTAGTCCAAAATCTCCAGGACCTTGGGCAAAGATATCCGCATATTCTTCAATCAGAGCCTCAGCTTCCAGCTGTTGTTCTGAAGTAAGAGAATCCCCAAATTTGATGTCAATTCTAACAACGATAGGGGGATCTTCCAGCCCAAATTCGCGTAAATCTCCACATCCCAAGACAGACAATAAGTCACTCACAGGAGTAGGCCTCATATAGGTGATGGGATTATTGTGATTCAATTGCATAGGTGAGAGGTGAGATTAGCCAATAGAACTAAAACAGTTCCATCATAGGCAGGATCAAGTATACCAGGGCAAGGTAAAGCCTCCAAATGAGAAGAATTTTATTACATAAGATCTCTAACACATGATCACTGGGCACAAATACTTGAACTCCCGTATCAATGATGACTTGATCTTTAGGGGGAATGGTAATCAGAGAGTTAGGATATAGTGGCATTTCTTTGATGGCACAAACTGAAGGAGGTGGAAGTATAGTCCTTGGACCCAGGATTCAGTATTTGAGATATGATATAGAAGTGGGTTATTCCAGTAAGCAGACACGCCACTTAAGTTTGCCCTTGGTACTGAGAACATTATGTAGAATTAGAGGTACTCAGTACCCGATTAAAGAAAGGTATTTGTCCTTAAGACTGATGATTGCATCAAAATCAGTGAGAACCTTAGTTCCCAATAGCAGATCATAGCAGTTGTTATCCAATACCACTGCAGGGGCTGACACAACCAGCTTCCCAAAGCGCATTGGAAGAGAGAGAATAGGCTCCTATAGATTTATTGTAGGAAGGTCCAGCGGTTCCATAGTATTGGGAATGGTTCAAGTCTGGCATCAATTTGATCTTCTTCATATTGTTTGGACGAGAGTACATTGATGGGCAATCCCATATCAATGATAGCCAAAACTTTTACCTTATGCATGATGACTTCCACCTGGGTCACATCAGTGCCAAAGTTTGGGATAAAAAACACCAAGAGATTAATTGATTGAATAGAATTAGAAGAAGAAGAAGCATAAACAGAAATAGTGTCTTTGTTGGATAGTTCATCTGGGATATCAAGCTCATCAGGGGCGTATACCACATAACAATCAGTAGAAGAATCAATAGGTTTTGACTGAGGCACCTGAGGTAGGTCAGCACAGGGAGCCTCATGCCCTATGCTGACTCCTCTTTTTTTGACTCCTCAGCTTGCTTCTTCCAACATTGAGATACCACATGACCCACAAGACCACAATAAGTGCATGGCTCCTTCTTTGGTTTGGACTTGGGTTTAGGTGGCATCACATGGATGTAAGTATGAAGGTTATTAGAGGAGGTGGATGTACCACCCTTGGGAATCTCCATAAGTGCTTCCTTGATGTCGATAATAGAGTTGAAATTCTATTTTAGGGACTTCAAATGTAATAGTAACTGAGTACAAGAAGCGAATGCACTCAGTACAGCTGATATAGCAGCATCAATTTTGATTTGGTCGCAAGTGACAAGTGTCTGGGCCTCATGGTAGAATCGCTTGGTGAACTCCTGGATAGACTCTCCTCGTTTTATTTGAATATTAATAAAGGCCTGCTTTTGGTTGGCGAGGATTTGGTCACTCCCAAATTCTTTAATGAGGGCGGTTTTCACTTGAGCCCAAGTAGTACAGACCTTGAGATGAGAAACCATGATTTCTTGTGCAAACTGGCTTAAGCAAGAGGTAATATGACGGACCTTCTGTTGATCAGTAGCCCAATCCATGGCGCGTTCATACACAAAAAGAAAAGAATGGATGCTTCCTTCACCCGGTTCAAACTTAACTTTGAAGGTAGTTTGAAAAGGGTGTTTTCTGTGCTCAAGACATGTACACCCAATACCCAAACTGGCTCAGCCTCGGAGGGTTCATACTCTGTGAATTGGGCAGCAGGGGGAACTCGATCAACCTGTTGTCTTAAGTGGTTCAAGTCATCTTGTAGATTTTGAACCCATTGACTTAGATGGTCATTTGTAGGCGCTCAGTTTAAATTAGAAATTGCAGTAATCATATCAGCTTGCTTGGCCTCAAGTACTTCACATTTGGCAGTTAACCGTTTAATGGACGCAGTCAACGTAGTGAACTGGGTATCTTGCATAGTTTGATTTACATCACATAGATGATGCGCATTCTCAATACCATCCAGTAAGTTGATTAAGGAGTATTCCAGGTCAGTTGGAAGGCCTTCCAATGATAAGAAACATCCTTGAGCTAGGGCTTGAATTTGAGTTTCCAACACTTAAACTTGTGAAGCTAATAGATTCAAATGTTTGGGATTGGCCATTGGAAGCGAGGAACCAGGGGGACCAGGAGGTCCCAAAGGTCCTTGTGATCCATCTCGACCTGCAGGTCCTGGTGGCCCTTGTTGACCCACTGAACCAGAAGGACCACGTTCACCCGGAGGTCCCAGGATTACCAATGGGGAGCTAGGTGGTCCCAGCGGTCCAGGAGGACCAACAGGGCTAGGTACACCTTCGCTGACATTACCCACCAGTTGAACAAGATGTTGGAATAACTCATTAAGCTCACCAAAGTGCTTATCATGCTCAACCCACAATTGGTCCATTTGGATTAAGAATTCAGCCTTCAGGAAGTGATACGTGGTGAATAGGATTGGTGACATCGCTAACTTGTTGAGATACTTCTTGTCCAATGTATCCCACAACTCCATTGTCAATGCTCACCAACTGGTTATGGATATTATTAATTTCTCATCGATTATTGAGAATAGCTTCCCGATTATCCCTTCCAAAGTTAGACGCTGTCTCAGAATGAGGATAGCTGAGAGTGAAATTGTTGGGCCAGAGTCAACTGGCGCTGGAATTTGAGATGATGCAACCCCAAAATCTGGAGTACATGGTGAATAGCAGGATGGACATAATGCCGGAGGTACTGTTCAGTTCTAGCCACACCAACTTTGGTAGGCTGTAACACCGCTCAGTTGTATAAGTCCATCATATTAGCTGTAACCTTATATGCTCAGTCACAATTAGAGAGAGCACCAGGTTGGATAGCTTCCCATATCAAGCCTTTGACAGTCTCCTCTACACTTGCGGCTTGAATCTGATAATTATTTTAGTCTGGGCCTTCAATGGCCAAGTCCATAGAAGCTTGAAATTGCAAATTATTGGTAGTAGCGGAAGGCAGATCCTGCCTGTTGGAGTGTACCCATTGGGTAATACTCATAGATTCCTCAGAAGAGGGGCTCTCTTCACTAGACATATTCATCGGTGTGAAAGTATGTTTTCACCAGGTAGCCTCAGAAGCAAACCTGGCAGGGAGCACCAGTATTGGAATTTCGTGAGAAATTCTATAAGCAGGTGCTTTGAAGGCTATGAAATTATTAGTTCCGTGGCTCTAGCAAAGATTGAGTCAATTACAACGAAATTATTAGTTCCATTGCAATAGTAAGTTCCAATTGGAAGTACTGACTCCAGTAAGAAGATAGACCAAAATTAAGCTACGTGAGACAAGATTTTTGGTACTTTATTAATTAAAAATTAGAGATATTTATAGAGGAAGATTTAGTGGATTTTTGCAAAGATTTCCTTGATGCACCCGAGGTAAGATCTTTCCTAACAGATGACCAATATTGCTGATTATCATTATTATTAAAATAATTATGATGGTCAGATCTGTTAGAGCGCTTATTAGATTTGATCAACTTTCTTAATGAGGCCCAGCCCCTTTGAAATGCTTGGTCATTTCAGATTGCTTGGTTTCATCTGTCATAGGAGGCCAATAGCTCTGAAGAGTCTTACATTGGTCAATTAAATAATCAGAAATCCCTGACGTGGATTTTATAATATCATTTGACCAAGATATCAAATCTCAATCCAAAGTTATTTTGGTCATCTTAGAGGTATTTCCAACAAAGATGAACCTGTACAAAAAATGCTATTATGGCACTCCTGCAACACCAAAATAGAAAGTGGAAAGTTGTATAAGAAGGTAGGACTAAACTGTCTAGTACTAAAAAAAGGTAGGAGTAAACTGGTTGTCCTATCTCTGGCCATCTGAGTGAGTACCTGTGATCATGGAGTCTCACACTATCATAGGGCATGGTGGAGTACACAAAACATATGAGTGGATTAAAGAACAGTATTACTGTGAAAGCATCATGGAGACCATAGCAGAAGTCTTAGATGCCTTTTTGATCTGTAAAAAACAATTAAACTATAAATCCTGGTACTAGTATCAACTGACTACTCCCCAACAACCCTTCCACACCATAGGTTTGGATGTGGTAGGTCCTTTCCCTCAAACTACAGGTGGCACTTGCTATACCTTGATTGAAATAGATTATTTCACCAAATGGGTTGAAGCTGTTGCTCTCCTCACTCAGACTGCTAAAGCCACAGCCACCTTCTTACAGCAGTATATCTTCACCCAGCATGGGTGCCTTAAGTCCTCCTATGTGACAATAGGAAAAAATTTACCTCCCAAGTTGTAAAGCTCATCGCCACCTCCTTACAGCAGTATATCTTCACCCAGCATGGGTGCCCCAAATCCTCCTATGTGACAATAGGAAAAAATTTACCTCCCAAGTTGTAAAGCTCCTCGCCACCTCCTTGGAAACACAACAACTCTTCTCAGCCCCCTATAACCCATCTACAAATGGTGCCATAGAAAGAGTTAATGGAACCCTGGTCTCTATACTCCACAAAATGGCTAGCTCTGACCCTCTATATTGGAATTTTACTTACTCAGTGCCCTCATGGCTTACCAGACTAGCTACCATCACATCCTCAAGATGTCCCATTTCTATGTGTTGTATGAAAGAGAACTGGGGTATCAGCCCTATTAGCCAAAGACATTTTCACTGACAGAACTAACCCAGAGCAAGCCCTGAAAAAATTGGCTAAGCATATCATCCAACTACAAGCAGAGGCTATGACTAATCTTGCCAAGATGGTCACTAAAGAAGGGCAAGCAGCTAATAAGCTTTGGGCTCCTCTCACTTCCTTCCAAGTATCTGACTTGGTGTTGTATTACCACAACTGCATCACTACTAGAAGTGATAAGCTTGGTTCTATCTGGGAAGGCATATTTATAGTCATATACAAATAAGAGAATGAGTATTCCATTAAATCCCTTGCTTCTGGTCTTACTAACTGAGTTAATAGGCAGTTCTTGTGATCTTATTCAGCCTCTACCACTTTTGAAAGAGGTAATGTTGGGCAATTACAAGTCTGATTTATAGAAAATAGTAGTTTGGGGGTAAATACTGAAAAAATTGGCTAAAAGACCCTGGCCAATTTTTGGTGGAACCCTACAAATTGGGGTAATACTATTTTAAATACTAAATGAGCAATTAGCACAAAGTCAGGCAGTTGAATTACCCTGACCATGTGAGGGAACCTGGGGAGTCCATTGGAGGTTTCTCCCCAAGCTACATCCAGTTCCTTTCAAAAACCTAAGTGGGGACCACCCCCTTTTATAGGCTTGGTGGAGGTCCCCCAAGGTACAATAATTTTAGCTAATAGGGATTTGCTGAAATATATTAAATTGTTACCCCATAGGTATGTATTGCCTAAAACTAATTCCTCATCCATTGTTCAGCCAAAGTGAAGCAAGTTTTCTAAGCTTCAATAGGCTAAATTTAGATATTTCCTTATTTAGACTGTAACAAGCTATTCTGACTTATCATTGAATTCCCTTTGACCCTCAATATGATTTAAATACTGATTGGTTAGATATCAAGAGAGTTCATTTTTTCTTATCTTTTGTAGCACCTAATAAAACTTTAAAAAAATCAAAACTTTCTAGTTTCTGAAATTAATTATTTTATTATTTTCAGTGGTTTCAATCCCCAATTGTTGGATTTTAGGTAAACAAGCACCAAGCAAGTATCTCCTATGCCCAAAATCTAACAATCAATGCCATGAAGCCAAAAAATTATCAGTTACAGTTCAAGTATAGTGTAAACTAGCTCCCCATTTTTACCAGGTATTCACCTCATATCTCTGCTAGCTGCATAGATTATTGCTCCTTCTTGAGGTGCATAGAACAAGAGGTCTTGTTTCTAAGGATAGGTTTCTGTACAATAAACTTTGTTGAAATTTAAATATATATAGAAATTATTTGAGGTGGGTTGACCTTGGGACAAATATACCACACCAAGAATTTTTCTAGCCAGTACAGGTTTTGAACTCAACCTGCACTTAGGGTGGAAGCAGCTTTACCTGCTCAGCTAATCATCCTTGAAATTTAAATATATTGGCTCTTATGTTTAGTTACTCGCTTCAAAGTCAAGTCTAGAAGTTTGTTCAATCTGATTTTTACCTAGTCCAATATACATCATATTTGAAGATTTTTCTACAAAAGGACATGAGTATCAATATCCAGTGGAGAAGAATTCCACCAAGCTCCACCATTAATCTATGTGGATGGGGACGGTGAAATATGACTTATATAAAATTCAATGCCGCTGAATTTTACCCTAAAATGTGTCTCGTCAATGCCCCAGGGACAACTTCAGCTTGCTTCTCAAGGGAGGATTTCAATGGGCAGTGTGTTGTGCAATCGTACAACCTGACCACCATCAAATTGTTTGTAATCCGTTTGTTCTTTCTCCTTGCAGCTATTGGTGTCCTAGCCCTTAATATATACAAACACCATGATGTGCTTTACCTTTCCTTTTATATTCATAATCTAAGTTACTATTTGCTACTGTTGTATTTATTGGTAAGTTTGCCCTTTTTACCTCGTTCTTACTTTTAGTTGACGCTGTATTTCACCTCTCGCCACTTGTTTTCCAGACATCATGAATTTACACCTTTTCTCTACTCTCGAGCCTTTGCTCCCTTCGTATACTTGATGATATACAACTTTACTGCTGTATTTGCAGCGTTAACCGCTTTGGCTTACTGGAGCTTAGAGTACAAAAATTATTTGAACCCTCAAATGTCTCTAGAACTAGTTCTTTTAACGCTCATGAATACTGGGACCCTAATAGTCGTGCTTTTTGAAGCATTTTTAAGTTGTAACCCGATGCATCTGGTATTTCTGCCCATCATACTAGTCTTTGTTGGCGTTTATATAATGGGTGTGTTTATGAGCCTTATAAGGTATTTATAACGTGACCCTCTTGATTAATATTTAGCTTCCCTGAAGCTGCCTATGTACTCTTAGATCCTAGCAAGGAACAAACTCAAGCACTTATTTATGCCGCCGTGACGATGGGTAGCACATTGGCCATCTTTTGTCTATTCTACCTCGTTCATCTTGTGAGGGATCATTTTGGCGTCAGTTCTTTTACGAGAGCTCCCAAAGAGCTCACCCAAAAAGCCTCCAAGTTGAGTTTCAAGCCACCAGCTGAGCCTTCTCATGCCTAATTTTTTAAAAGATTGATTTAAAATGTTATTTACTTAATTTACATGATTAAATACTAATATTTTATAGGTTAAAGTGATCAGCAAAATTTTAACTCAACTGCCTATATACGCTTAATTTTACCATTTTTGCACTTTCATTTTTAAAAGTAGGTTTAAGTTTTAATTTAACGGAGTCGTTTGCGTTTTTATTCTAATTCTCTACTTTTCGGATTTCTTTATTTCGATTTTAAACGGTAGTGTGCGACATGAGGCAACGCTTTGAAGCTGAATCTACAGATTAGTAAAGATTTTATAAAGATTCATTTTTTACATGTCTGCTTGCTTGGTATAATTTTTAGTTACTTTCACGCTATGATTCTGGTTCACGTGAATCCGATTTCTTTAGCCCACATCAACTGGTAAGAATAAGTTTTTATTTCCAAGCGTCTAAGTTGAACCTTTCAGATTGTTAAATTCAAGCTTTTAAGGGAGCCTAAGAGCCGCCTAGTAATTTTTACTCTTTTTCAAGGTGAGATCTTCCGCCTTTTAATTTGTTGCCATCTCGAGGGTAAAAGGTTGTCTTTCGAAGCCTCTTCTATTTAATCGCTCACAACTCAAGCTAATAAGGTCACGGTTGTAACGTTATGAATTAGTTGATTCATTTTCTTGAACCATTATGAGATTATCTCCTTATGCTTGCGCCAACTTTCCAAAATTTTACAGGGCAATAAAAGATAGTAAACAATTTATATTTTGGGATATTGAAGTAGCCAATTGAACTCTAACCAGAGTTTACTATTCGAAATGGTCGTAGGCCTTATATATTATTTCATGTAGTATGACAAATAGTGATTCACCTGATTACCATATTTTTCTGATTTCTCACTGAAAAGAGTAAAATACTCAATCGAGACAGGTAAGTCCAGTGCCAGTAAGCTGGAATATCCTGGGAAGGCTCGAATAGTATTTTGTACCAATATCCAGTTTCAGCTGCCTTAGCAATTTTTATGTGTCTAGAATAGATTATGGTTCACTAATGTCGGAGCGTTTTGGTCAACTAGTTATTTAACTCTTTGGAATGGAGGCTGGGGTGAAACTGAAGCGTAAAATATTAGAATCCCTATAGAGAAATTTAAAGCTTGATGGATTTATCATTTTTTGTTTATAAGGGAAAGAGATAAAAATAAGAGGGTTTCTAACTTTATTTTATCATTTATTAAAATGGTAATAAATATTATTATTTTTGATAGAATTGATAACTTTTATTTACTCCATATAAGTTTTCTGATAGGAAATCTATGAGTACAGGACGGGCTTGGAGAGTGAGGTCAGAGAGTTAATTGCCACACTATACACTGCCCTTGAGCCAGGGTATTTTACTTGGTATCAGTGTTTCTTGATAATCTTCTAAAGTTTAGTTGTTCCTTGTGCTTGTAGCACGCCGATTTGGGGATTTTGGATATCATTTTTATACTGGAGTCATGTAGTTGACTCCAGCTAACAAACATTTTGTAGCCTACTGGAGGGAGCTGGTTTAATATATAGGGTCAACCTTAGGAAGAAATACACTATGATATAGAACATAACGTATTATATAAAGTAAGGTCAAGCTCATGGGACTTAAGTAAAACATATAAGCATATATACAATAAAGTATTTTATTTTAAGTTAAACCAACTTTATAAAGTATGCTTCCTTATACAAGCTTATATAATTTAGAGTTGGGCACAATCAATAAATAAAAATATATGAGTATTATTTATAATATGTTTAGATATGGCCAAATGGGTGACGCGTTTCTAAGGATTGATATCGTTGAGATAGTATTATATTTTTAAGGCTGAGCCCTTCAAAGGCTACACAATCATTAGTTGCTGTAGCTCCAGTGATATATCCTAGTAGACTTTTGTCTCTAGGGCAAATCTCTTGACAGAAAATTAATTTCTGACATGGCAAATATCTGCTAAAAGGCGGGCGAAATCTTTAGTGAAAACTAGGCAATATTGTGAACAAAAATGAAAATGGCTTTATTTTGAGTTTATGGGTATTTATAAATTAAATTGAAGTTTGGGATTGAGTAGGACATGGTGATTCCCAGAACGTAGCATCAGAATGCAGAAGATTTTGGCGGACATAATCTTTCCCAATCTATTGGGTGAATTCAGTTGATCCCTGACTAGCAAGATCTTAAGTAAATGATTTAGCGGATTCAGGTGGGAGTCAAGCCTTTTGCTGCTCATTGAGGAGTTCAGTGCCCATGGCAATTTCAGAAGCTTCTACAGTTATGGAACTTCCTTGAGCATTTTGCACACTATCTGCCATTCAAATCTCATTTGAACTAGCACAACACCCAAAAATTTCTGACAATACCCCCCTCAAGGTCTTGCTGAGGAAAATATAATTTTAGAGGAATATAGCATGGACTTGATTTACAATGGATCCTGATTAGATAGAGGCAATTGAGTATTCCAGTCCCTGATGATAAATCACTTAATAAGGCCCTGACTATAGCATATCAAGTTTGTGAACCTGACCCCCTGGCCGGTAGTGACAGAACAGTACCAAATCCCCCAGCTGGTACTCAGGCAAAATTGGTTTCTAAGCGCTGCTTTGATCCACCTCTCATTCACTAATAGTCTCTATAGACTTAGCAGCCAAGAGTTGCAGTCAAAATAGTTTATCTGCCAGCCTTTGCATCATGAGCTCAGTTGTCTCCAGAGTGGAGGTCTCCAATATGGGTTGAAAACTCAATGGTAAGACTGGCTCCTGGCCATATAAAGCTCAATTTGGAGATATCTGGTTATCTTGATGGTAACTCATGCAGTATTTAATAAAGCCACCAGGAGGTATTTATTCTGATGAGATGATTTAGAGTGAACTATTTTGCAAAGGGTAGTTGTTGAGTTTTCAGCCAATGGTGCAAGCTAAAATAACTTGACAGTGAAATTGAGGATATAAACTCACTTTTCAATTGAAACTCCTGCTCATAATCAGAAAGTAGATTCTCTGATAATCCTCAATAATAGCCAAGTAACTCTGGTATGCTCACTGTTTTTAAGTCTACTGGCACCAACAGATACAAGACCTTCTGTCTTTGTATAAAATCAGGAAATTATTCCTCTATAATTGGGACTATTTCTCTGGCAGGCAATTATATACTTCTCTTCATGAAGAATAAGCACATACAACTATCTAATATAGATGTAATGGCAACAAATACAAACATCTGACAGATGACAGATGGATAATAATTAATAAACTAAGTAACAGTAGTTATTAATGATCAATAAACTAGTAAATATTGATTAATTGATGTTTTATTAATTAGCCAGGTGCCAGTATTATATACTCTCGGGCATTTTCTGGCCAAACTCATCTATTAGATGAAATATTCATATTATGCCAATCCTCTGTTGGTCATAGCAATAATTATGAAAAATCCCTAAGTCAATTTGGCCCATGAATTGACTAAAAATAACAATTATTTCAGCCCAATTGGAGGCAATTTTACTCTCATAATTGGGACAATTTTAGGTTTTGAACTCAATATCAAAATCTTCCCAATTAGAGCTATATCATAACTTGACATCTAACAATAAATGGGGAATAAAAATATATGATCATAAAAGATGATGCATTCCAATTTGGGACTTTGGCAGGTCTCTCAATAGCACTAAGTATGCCCATAATTGGGACATCTATGTTTAAGTGCTTAATTATTGATTTTATTAATCAAACCCAACTTCCACCTTAGTGCATTAAGATTAACGCACTAATTTAGGAGGTGCAATTTAGTTAATGCTGTGGGACCACTTTGCACCCAAGTGTACCCATAATCAGCCATAATATAATAATATCATAGTTTATTATTAGCTATGATAATTGGGCACTTTAGATGCAATTAGATGGTTATGAGGTGAATTTGATTTATCAGATTATACATATGAATTGGGAGGATCAAAGGATCTATCAATGGAAGTAATTTATCAGCATTGATGGTTTTTTCAAAGGGTTTATTTTTGAGTCAACCATCAAAATCTAATATTTCCTCCCACTTAACAGGAATATAAACCCTGAATTTTCCCAAATTTATTTTCAATTTCTGAAAATAGCTCATCCTCTGCATACCACAATTTTGTCACTTCCCTTGAACCTGAACAGTGGTATCAGTTTACTCACTGCCCAGAAACATGTGCATGAATCTGTTTTTGGGCTCACTCTGGGCAGCAGAGTTGGGCCAGCTTTTTCTGCACTGACTGTCATGATGTCAACTTGGCCCAAAACTATCATTGAGGAGGAAGTTTTCTAAGTTGTGGATCCTACCTGAGGATCAATAGGGTATGAGCTCAGATCTCATGCTTCCACAACTGTCTCAGCAGACAACTTTGGCTGTTCTTTTGATCTGAGAGAGCCAACCTTTTTGCTCCAGCTAGTTTATTGAGATAGTGATCTTCTGGTGGAGTTTCTCTTTGTACTCAGCCATTTCCCAATGGCCCAAAACTACAGTGCACTGCTGGGGTCAGCCAACTATTCTTGTCAAGGCCAACTGCTCAGCAAAACTCAGGCTGAATATGATCATCTTTATAACCCTGTTCATCTTTTGCTAGCTGAAGATACCTCTGTTTGACCTCAAGAGTTTGTTCAGGTTGACAGCTTTGTGGAGGAGGTCCTTGGTTCTTGGTCTGAGCCACTTGAGAATTGGCCCAATTTTGCTTCCTCTTTGGGTTTGAATACCCATGATGTTCAAGATGTTCATTTTTGCTCAGCCATTTGAGCAGCTTTTGAGGCACTTCATTAGGATAATGCTGATGACTACCTCCCCAGGATGGCTGTAGTCAGCCATCTTATGTGCCTTTTCCCCAACCATATGCCTTCAGGTCATTTGTTACATGTTCCCCCTCTAATTGAGTGGTGGAAAACCCAGGTTTATTGCGTTATATTGTTGACCCCAGAAATTTATCAGTATCAAACTGATTTCCTAGTCAACTGTCTTCTCTTGGGCGCATGTTTCCCACTCGATTGTGGGCTCAATAAGGTAACTATAAATGGGTTCATGCCTTCTCTCCCCATTGTTCACTGGGAGTCATCTTCAATGAGTGCACAGTGCATCTGGCTCTATGCCATTACAGCCCTTCTTCTTGTTACCCAGAAACTAGATTGGGCTGAATTGGCATGCGAAGATGAAGGTTTGAGTTCCAAGTCACCTCCCCCTTGAAGCTGAGAAATAAAATTTGTTTGATTTATTAAAATTTATAATTTTTTTATTACTTGAAATATAAAATCTTATTCTTTTTTTCTATGTATATAGATATTAGAATTTTTATTTCTTTTACATTATTGTATATATATATTTTTCTTATTATTATTTCTCATGACTATTATTTTCAATTAATTATATATGCTTATATTAAAATTCTTCTCTTCTAATTGGGCCACTTTTTAAACTTCCTTAGGAATTTAGCATGGACTTAATTATATACATGACCCAAATTTTTCTCCTTAATAGTGTAAGAAAAGTTTGAAGTCTTCTCTATAACTTCAAATGGACCAACCCAAATGCAATTTAACTTGTGAATTTGGCCCAAACTATGGGTATTATAAGATAATACTTCATCCCCCACAGCGAATTTGGGCAGATTGTATTGGGTTTTTTGATCTTTTTCATGTTGGGCCTTAAGAAGTTCAAAGTTATTATTGAAAGCCTGGGCTTGCAGCATAATTAAGGTCTTTGCAAGCCTCTCAACATACTGAGAATAGCTCAATTCTTGGGGTTCTTGTAATAAGGAATACAACAATGGTGGTAAGGCTGGATGCTTCCCATATAGAAGTTAGAATGGAGACATCTTCATGGCTGAATGGTAAGAGATGTTGTAAGCAAAAATGGCCGAACTGAGGAACGTGCTCCATTTGGAGGGCTTCTGAGAAGTCAGCTTCCTTAGGATATTGACAAGTGTTCCATTAACTCGTTCCACTGCACCATTTGTCTCTGGGTGGTATGGAGTTGACAGAACACCACGCACCACCATTAATTCATTAAGCTTCTGGAGAGTAAACAACGGTGAAATTTGTGCCTTTATTTGTCAATATAAATTGAGGACATCTGTGCTGATAGATAACTTGCTCTAATATAACTTTAGCAGTTGTTGAGGCTCCTAAGTCCCAAATAGCCCTGGCTTCAACCCAATTTGTTAAGTGATCAATTGCCACAATAATATATTTGGCTTTCACATTGCTAATTGGGAGGGGTCCAACCACATCTATAAATATAGTGTGTTAAGCAAATTTGGGCCGGACAAGATGGTACAAAGTAGCTTTTTGGAAGGGTTTTTCCCCTTGGCACTCTTGGCAACAGCTCAAAGTTTCATGGATGTCAAAATGCATCGATTCCCAATAGTAATTTTGCTTAAGCTGCTCCTTGGTTTTCTTAAAGCCTCCATGGCCAGTAGTCTTATGAGCAGCCAAATTTAGATCTGCTCGAGCTGAGGGATGTGGAAATATATATTTCTTTCCAACAATCACCTTGAATAAGACTCCTTTTTCAGTCTGGGTATCCTTTCTTAATTTGGAGAGAATTTTATGCACTTGTTTGGGCTCATCAGCAAAAGTTCCATTAACCATCTTCTGGAACAAGGCATCCACCGGCTGGCAGAGGGTTGCTATGATGGGCAGATGGGACAAACAATCAGCACTCTGATGCTTAGCACCAGCCCGGTGCTTAATGGTATAGTCATAAGCCTGCAGCTTAAGTGCCCAGCGAGCCAAACGTCCTTCTGGCTCCTTCAAATTGTTAAGCCAGCTTAGGGATGCATGATCAGTAACCACGGTGAAATGCACTCCATGAAGGTATACTCAAAACTGTTTATAGGCATATATAACGGTCAAACACTCTCTTTCTGTTACAGTATAATTTCTTTAATGGGCATTTAGGGTCCAACTAGCATAGGCTACTGGGTGCTCTTCACCATCTTCTCTGACTTGGGACAAAACGGCTTTAATTGCTGTTAATGATGCATCAGTCTGAACAATAAATTCTCAGTCAAAGTCAGGATAGCGCAATACTGGTGCAACTAATAGGGCTGAATGAAGCTGGTCAAATGCCTCCTGGCAGGCCGAATTCCACTCAAAAGAGACCTTATCCTTAAGTAGATAAAATAAAGGTTCTTTGATATGAGCAAAGTCAGCAATAAATTGGTGATAATACCCAATCATGCCCAATTACAGGTGCAACTTTAGCTAGAAACTGATATAATGGCCTTCTTTGCCAAGCTATCATCCAATTGAATGTAGACATGACTTCCAAAAGGTAGAGGATTGTCTCTTTGCTCTGGAGAAAACTGGTCAAGGGTCATATGCAGTGTCCTGATATAGCAGATATGATTTGAATATTGTAATTGAAATTGGGATGTGTCACAAACTCAGCTATTAGTAACTTATGGCCTTCATTGACAGTTTTTGGCAGATAATAAGGTTTGAGCTCCTTTTGGCCTCATTCTCCAGTAGTTAAAGCATTGCTTCTCTCATTAGAATGGCATGGAAGACTACTGGCCAAAATGGATTTTTGTGTAAAGTTTGATTCTGATGTAGATAAATTTTCCCTAACTTGAGGCGGAGGTTTTTCACCAGAGGAATTTACACTATTGTCTGAGGTTACTGGTTCATTGATGTCCATATTTTCATGTAAGTGAGAATCATTTGATGTGCAAGGAAGCGATTTTTAGAATAACTTTGGGCATTGAAAATCCACATCAAACAATTTTCTGCCTGCTTTAAGGGAATTAAATAAATCCATTCCATCTTCATTGTGGGTTAGAGGACATGAAAATGTGTAAAACGCCTTATAAGTTTCTGTCTTGTTGTTTCCATATTATTGGCAAATTATAATGGTTGAAAATTGAAATCCATTATAGTAGTTGTGTTTGTCCCTGTAGTGTGTTCGATGCCCCTGTAGTGAGCATCAAAATGTTAAGTTTTCAGCTGATGGTGCAAGCTAAAATAACTTAACAATGAAATTGAGGATATAAACTCACTTTTCAATTGAAACTCCTGCTCATATCTAGGAAGTAGATTCTCTGATAATCCTTGATAATAGCCAAGTAACTCTGGTATGCTCACCGTTCTTAAGTCTACTGGCACCAACAAATACAAGACCTTCTGTCTTAGTACAAAATCAAAAAATTATTCCTCTATAATTGGGAATACTTCTCTGGCAGGCAACTATATACTTCTCTTTGGGAAGAATGAATACACACAACTATCTAATATAGATGTAATGGTGACAAATACAAATATCTGACAGATGACAGATGGATAATGATTAATAAACTAAGCGACAGTAGTTATTAATGATCAATAAACTAGTAAATGATGATTAGTTGATGTTTTATTAATTGGTCAGGTGTTGGTATTATATACCTCTTGGGCATCTTCTGGCTGAACTCATCTATTAGATGAGTTCATTCATACTATGCCAATACTCTGCTGGTCTTGGCAGTACATATATAAAATCCCCAAGTCAATTTGGCCCATGAATTGACTAAAAATAACAATTGTTTCAGCCCGTTTGGAGGCAATTTTACTCTCATAATTGGGACAATTTTAGGTTTTAAACTCAACATCAAAATCTTCCCAATTAGAGCTATATCATAACTTGACGTCTAACAATAAATGGGGAATAAAAATATATGATCATAAAAGAAGATGCATTCCAATTTGGGACGTCAGCAGGCCTCTCAATAGCACTAATTATGCCCATAATTGGGACAACTTTGGGTTTTGAACTCAACATCAGAGTTTTCCCAATTAGAGCAACATCATAACTTGACGTCTAACAATAAATGGGGAATAAAAAATATATGATCATAAAAGATGATGCACCCCAATTTGGGACATTGGCAGGCCTCTCAATAGCACAAAGTATGCCCATAATTGGGACATCTATGTTTAAGTGCTTAATTATTGATTTCATTAATCAAACCCAACTTCTGCCTTAGTGCGTTAAGATTAATGCACTAATTTAGGAGGTAGAAATTAGTTAATGCCGTGGGACCACTTTGCACCCAAGTGTACCCATAATCAGCCATAATATAATAAAATTATAGCTATTATTAGCTACAATAATTGGGCACTTTAGATGCAATTAGAGCGGTTATGAGGTGAATCTGATTTATCAGATTATGCAAATAAATTGGGAGGATCAAAGGATTTATCAATGAAAGTAATTTATCAGCATTGATGGTTTTCTCAAAGGGTTTATTTTTGAGTCAACCATCAAAATCTAACAATAGTGATGAGAAGTCCATTCACTCATTCCACTACTCTATTAGTAATAGGATGATATAGAGCAGTTAAGGAGAGATAAACGCCTTTCAATAAGTTAAGATCAATGATTACTTGTGATAAAAAATTGGTGCCATTATTAGATAGCAGTACCTTTGAGATACCATGGCAGGTTAAGACCAGTTAAGTAGGAATAAAATTGTTATTTTTGAAGTGGGTGAGGTAACAGAGATGGCCTCAACCCATGTTGTGAAGTGATCAACAGCCAGTATGATATACTGGTGACTGTACATTGCCATAAGTAGTGGACAGACAAAATCAATGCTGATGGTAGCAAATGGGACAATGGGTACACAACCTGGATGTTGATATGCCAGATTGGGAGGTTTCTGGCTAGCACAAATTTGACAGGAATTAATATCTTAGCTAGACTTAATCATCCCATCCCAGTAGCATCACTTATATAGCCACTGATAGGTTCTCCTCATGGAGCCATGGCTGACAGTTAAGTAGCCCTTCAGGGCAGTCTCCATTATAGCCAACAGGCAGACATAGGAAAACCAAGAGGTTCCAACCTGTTTATACAATAATGTGTCTTCAATTTGAGTCTGATTGGTCATATTCTATGTAGTTGCTTAACTGCTGAAGTCACTTGGCTTCAATCCTCAGGGTTTCTCATAAGTTCATAAAACTGATCTACATTGGAGGCATATAGCATCAATATGATTAGTCATGATAATTCTTCAGCATTTTGGTGTATCAATCTGACATAATGGACAATAGAAAAATCATAACTTTGGAGTTTGAGTTTCCAGAGTGCCATCCATCTGGATCCATCATTTGTTGTAGCCACCATAAGGTGGCATGATCTAAAATTACTGTGAAATGGTTCACATGTAGGAAAGGACAGTGAAGCTTAATAGCAAGCAATCCAGCTAGCCATTTTTTATCAGTAATGATGTAAATTATTTTCACTAAAGTTAGTGTTTTACTGAAATATGCTATAGGGTGGTCAACTTGATTTGCATCAAGTTGTGCCAGGATAGCTCTGACAGTCACAAAACTAGCATCTGTAAAAAAGATTAACAGTTTATCAAACTCAGGATGTACCAATACAGGAGTGGTCACAAGAGCTTTACTTAGGATGGCAAAAGCTTGTTGTTGAGTCTCCTCCCATTGGAACAGGACCTTATTGTGGAGCAGGTACATCAGTGGTTCAGGAATCCACAAAATGAGGGATAAAAAGTCATTTATAGCCGACCATCCCAAGATATACATGAATACCATGTAGGCTGGAAGAGTGAGACATCCTCTCATTGTGACCACTATGTCTGGTAGTGGTGAGGTCCCTTCCTGAGAAACTTTATGCCCAAGAAATATCATGTCAGTTTGGAAGAACTGGCATTTGGCAAGTTTTGACTTTAGTAACACAGAGTGGAGAGATTCAAAATTCTCCTTGAGGTAAGTGAGGTATTGGTCAATAGTGTAGGAGAACACATTAACACTTTCATGGTAAACCAGAACACTTGACATCTTCAGGTCCTCTAACAGCCATCCATTAACCTCTGGAATGTAGCTGGGGTGTTTCCCAGTCCTAGGGGCATTCACGTAGGTTCAAACAACCTCTCTCTGGCTATGAGGGTGCATTTTCATAATCTTCTAGTGCAAGCTTGATCTTTCAGTAGCTGCTAGCAAGATACATTGAAGAGAAAAATTGGGCCCCATCTAGAAGTTGAAGGGAATCATCAATCTGTGGTAGCGGATAGCTGTCCTTCCAATTAATGGAATTCAACTGACAGTAATCCATTACCACCTGATGCTATCATCCTTTTTCTGTATAAGCAGCAATGGGGATTCCTAGGAACTTTGCGAGGAGTTGAGAAATCCAACATCCAGGAGTTGCTTTATTTCCTTTGTCACCTGGTCTTCTTTGACCTTAGATTTCCAGTAGGGTTGAGTGCAGATGAGAAATGAGTTGCCCATAAGCACTCTATGCTATACCCCTTTCAACATTCTGAAGTTGTCAGAACCTTTGAATATATGTCAGTATACTCTCCAATTAATGCATCCACTTACTGTTGCTGCTCTGAGGTGGGGGTGTCACCTATTTTACTTAACACAGGCAAAGGTAGTGTCCTCATCATTCCCTTAATCATGAAGATTCCCGCATCCATGAAAAGTTTTATCTTGATCAGTGGGTAGGGTCCAAACATATGCAACAGGTCGGTTTCAAGTTATTTTCATAGTTCAACCACTGAATTTGGCCATCAATATGGTTAAGGGTTACTGATAGGCAGGATACAGCACCCCCAGACAGGTAAGTGGCTCACAAATGGCCAGGTTAGGGTCTCCACAATTTCAAACAAATAATCCTGGTGGAATTGTAACTTGTATTCCCTTGTCCACCAGTATTTGAAATTTTGGGGGGTATAACACCTAGTTGTTGGAGTACATGGCCATCCTTTTCTGAGCCTCTTCACTGGAAGGAGGCTGTTTGGTGTTGAGTTAAACCATTTGGTACTTAAAACACTCAATGCAGTTCAGATGATTCAAGAAATAAGTCCTAGGCTTCCTTCTTCCTTTCTCTTTAGGAGCATATTTAATCACTAAAGGGATGCAGTATCCTAGGATATAAAGATACAAATTCTTAAGACAGATCTTGGTGTCAAAACCAATAAGGAATTGGGTGCCTAGAATGAGGTCATAGCTGCCATTCTCTTGTACAACTTCCAGGGACATCAGATATCAATATTAAAACTTCCTTTACTCAAATTATATTTGCTTATCTAAATATATTAGTACTATATTCTAGGAGTTTTTTGAAAGTTAATTGATATGCAATTGGATAAGTTTTATAGGCATAAGATCTCAAATCTTAGCCTTTTGCTTAAAATCAAATAAAATATGCTTTTGTGAGCTGTAAGTTTAATCTCAATGACATGGTTCATCTAGATTTATTTTGCTATTCTATAGTAATGGCGGACCATTCAGGGTAATTTACTTTAAGACCAGAATTTCTTATCCACATATTAATTTTATTTACTCCAATCATGCCAGTGCTTAGAGGTTAGAAAGCCCAAATTTTTTTGACTTTATGCACTGTGTCATGATTCCAATATAACTGGACAATAAGCCCTAAGTCAATATGGCAAAATGAATGATATCTGTGGGAATTGAACTGGTAGTGGTAATTCAAGTGCTTTGAAGCAAGGCAATAATGGGATTAACAGGTTTATTGGATATAACAATTTATTATTGGTTTGCCTCTAAATAAGGCGATGTCGATATTTGATGTTTACAATCTAAATCGCCTAT
Source organism: Massospora cicadina (assembly GCA_022478985.1). Classification (NCBI taxonomy): domain Eukaryota; kingdom Fungi; phylum Entomophthoromycota; class Entomophthoromycetes; order Entomophthorales; family Entomophthoraceae; genus Massospora; species Massospora cicadina. The sequence goes on along the minus strand of JAKSZP010008067.1, from coordinate 113,410 downwards.
AATTAAGGTGATACCAAATTCAAGAATAACCAGCCAAAACGAGTGTTGGTGCAACCGAATAGGTCAAGCTATGAGAGGTATTGTCCAAGACGCCATAATATAAGCAAGATGGGCGATCAAGAGGAGGGTCATTGTTTGATAAGAAGAAAGAAGGAAGATAGAGAGGAAAGAAGAGGATCATTCTATTAAATAAAGTATTGTAGTGGGAGCAAGTGCCCATAGTTATTATTTTAACGTTTATTTGATTGATAACAAAGCCCACGATCTTCATATCATTGGTCTTATTGCTCAGTGGGCTAAACCCTGTGCAGATATCATATGGCATATCTTCAAGATTCCGCCAAATTACAACATTGGTGCTCACTACAGAGGCTCTGCTGGTTGGTGCTTAAGTAGCTAAAGGTTGGTTAAGAGGTGGCAGTGATGCGCCACTGTGGTTTGGTTCCAGCAGTTGTTGATGGCAGGGAGGGGCAAGCCCTGGACGCCTGCCCCACACGCTGAGTATGGAATTAGAAGGATTACCATCTGGTTAAGTGGGGGGAAATGTCGTGATTTTAACCAGATGGAATCCTCCAATAATTTATTGATATTTGGAATGATAAAGCCAATCCTGGCAAAATGATTTATTGACTGAATTTCGTGTAATTTAATATGATTGCTGGTTAGTTGCTCCCCAATTTGGGTTGAGCCAAAATTAATATTCCACTAAGTTTGGTATTTTAGGTTTGAGTGGGGCCAATCGGTGACCCCAAATTAGTACAAGGATCACTGGCAACTAATAGCTGAGGATGATCCAATCAGTCAGCGGAATCAGTGGTCAATGCCAACGGCCATTTATGGTCTGTTGTGGGATTTCTGGCGGAAAGCTGATGTATTCGTTTATCCATGAATTTGCTGCCTATATTGATCCAATATTAGCAGATCCAACAATTATGAGTTCAAGGCAGCTGAGGTTGTTTCTGGTGCCTAATCTGTTATCAAGATAAGACGTGAATAGATGTTGGAAAGATGATGAGATATTCCAAGTCAAAGCGAGCAACTGAAGTGGTTTTTGGTGTAAGTATATCAACTCAAAGGTCAAATATAAATTTGATGTCTATTTAAATTAATTATTTATATGGTTCACCGGTGACTTAAGGCTGAAGATGAACCAAAACTAATTTGGACATCGGGAAGGATGGAGTGAGAGGGTTGACGCCAGGGATGAATAATGTAAATAGAGAAGAAGAAGAATAAGAAGAAGAAAAGAAGTGGTTGGCTGGAAGAACCAGCGGAAGAGATGATAGGTCAGCGATGGGCGCAGTAGCCCTTTTGTAAATAGTATAAATACCTGGCGCTTCCCTCTCAATAAACATCTCCCTTTGCCTATTCTACCTTTTGTTATAAGTTTATATATATTTTGTTGGTTGTAGTTTAGGTTAAAAGGGGATCCCCAAAATGGCATGGGTGACATGCCAAGGGGTTAGCTGGCGCTGCTAGCCCCGATGCCTAAGGCAAAATGGCAAGGGCTGACCAGTCTTCATACTGGTTAGCCTGCCAACTAGAAAAGCTCAAAGTCAATTTTCTGACATTTCCCTGTAGCGAGCACCAATGTCAGAAAATTGACTTTAGGCTCTGCTAGTTGACAGGCTAACCAGTATGAAGACTGGTCAGCCCTTGCCATTTTACCTTAGGTGTCAGGGCTAGCAGCGCCAGCTAACCCCTTGGCATGTCACCCATGCCATTTTGGGGATCCCCTTTTAACCTAAACTACAACCAACAAAATAAATATAAACTCATAACAAAAGGTAGAATAGGCAAAGGGAGATATTTATTGAGAAGGAAGTGCTAGGTATTTATACTATTTTACAAAAGGGCTACTGCGCCCATCACTGACCTATCAGCTCTTCTGCTGGTTCTTCCAGCCAACCACTTCTTTTCTTCTTATTCTTCTTATTCTTCTTATTTACATTATTCTTCCCTGGCGTCGACCCTCTTGCTCCATCCTTCCCAATGTCCAAATTAGTTTTGGTTCATCCTCAGCCTTAAATCGCCGGTGAACCATATAAATAATTAATTCAAATAAACATCAAATTTATATTTGACCTTTGAGTTGATATACTTGCACTGAAAACCACTTTGGTTGCTCACTTTTACTCAGAATATCTCAGCATCTCACTGACATCTATTCACATCTTATCTTGATAATAAATTAGGCACCAGAAACAACCTCGACCACCTTGAACTCATAATTGTTGGATCCACTAACATTGGATCAATACAGGCAGCAAATTTATGGGTAAGCGAATACATCTGTTTTCTGCCAGAAATTCCACAACAGACCTTGAATGGCCGTTGGCATTGACCACTGATTCCGCTGACTGATTGGATCATCCTCAGCTATTAGTCACCGGTGATCCTTATACTAATTTGGGGCCACCAATTGGCCCCAATCGAACCTAAAATACCAAACTTGGTGGAATACTAATTTTGGCTCAACCCAAATTGGGGAGCAACTAACCAGAAATAATATTAAATTACACGAAATTCAGTCAATAAACCATTCTGCTGAAATTGGCTATATCATTCTAAATATCAATAAATCATTGGAGGATTCCATCTGGTTAAAATCATGACACACTGTAATCACAACCTCCTAAGATTTCTAGAGAAATAAAGGTATTACTGTAATGGCACCAGCTAATAAGACTAATACTGGCTTGCCAGTATGAGTGAGTAGACACTTAAAACAAAAGCCTGAATATAAGGGGTATAACCACCCAGAAAACTTTGTACTTAATTGGAAGGGGGATAAATGAGGCCTATGTAACGCTTGAAATAACCCAAAATTTCTAATTGTTGCATAGGTAAAAAATTATATACCTAAAAGAGAGTTATCTCAATCAAATGGCAATCTAGGTAAGTTTAACAATTTAAAGGAATTGTTCCAACCCCAGTATTGACTTATAAACTCAGAATTTCTTTGATAACTCCTGTGTCCCATTTGGCAGAGGTGTGGGTCTAACACAATCTCATCACCTTTTTTATAGAGTAACCTACATACTACTTAGTAAACCATGGCGTTGGAAGAGGTTCCTACATTACCACACTAATGATAAAATAATACTTTGAAAATTTAAAAAAATGTAGAAAAATATATTAAGCAAAGAGGTAAGCTTATTTGCAGTATTGCGGCAGTAGGTGCATTTTTAGAACTCCAAACTGGAAAATAGACAATTGATACCTTCAGTGTAAGGGCCCTGCCGTGTCAATTAAATTTGACTGAGCAATATGCCCCTTCTAAATAAGGAAAGGAAATGAGCCCCAAGCATACCTACTAGAAAAAATGTTGGATCTGGGGCATACCCTAGATGAACAATTGGTATCCGCCGCTCCTCCCAACCTTGATATTATGACAGCCCTAATTAGTGGAAAATCTGATTCCACCATAACTCTTGATTCCGCTGAGATCTATATAATTAAAAATTGAGAATGCGTGCAACAAAATCAGCGTACAAACCAGATGATAAAATTGGGCACCCAAAAGGGGTGTAGATAGAGTTTGAAATAATATAAACCCTTAATCAAACAAATCATTTTGAAAACATTAAAATTAAAGATAATGTAAGAATTCCAGAGCCCCAATGAGCTAGCAAAGATTTCCAGAGTAAACCGCAAAAAGGCCCACCCACAATTTTCAGACTGCCATATTTTGCAAAAGTCCTGGCGCTTTGGAGATTTGTGAATCTTGTAAGAATTATTCTTCAGCCCCTCTCCTCACTTCCCTAAAATTATTAAAAATTTCACTCTGCTAATGGTAAAGTGCTGGGTTTAGTTCATTATATTCCTTAATAAAGAGTTAATTCCACCAAAAAAACTTTTTGAAATATTATAAAAAATTATAAAAAGATTTTGGCCTCCCCTGAAGAAATCAACACAACTCATGAAGGGCCCAAACTCATTAATTTCTGTAATGGCAATGTCCATCTCTCTGGTGTTTTAAGCCTTAGCATCCCTTGTCAGCAAGAGTCCCAGAAATCATCCCAAAAATATTGCAACCTCCATTTGTCCAAGGAACTGTGTATCTGATTTAACATCCTGAAATGAACATCCAACTGAAAACTCAATCCACTGTAACCAAGAAGTCAAAAACTCTTATCCAGCAGATCTGAATATCAGGAAAACTAATGGGATAAAACTGATGATATAATCGCCACTCATTAATATCAAGTGCAAGTCCAAGTGAATCTTGGCTTTGATTTTAATGTACACCCTGGATGGTCATAATAGCCTCCACAGCCCAATCCAATTAGTTTCCCCTCATTGTGAGAATTATGGTAAAGATTATTGTCATAACACAGTTTAGAAGTTAGGATAGGGATGAGTTCATTGATCAGTATTTACTGCACCTATCTCACCACAGCTTTACTCTAGTAATCAGAATTCGATGCTGTGCAGACTATGGATGCTATCATGGATATTAGAATACCCCCAATGGAAGCCAAGTCTTTCCTTGGAACGGTGGTTTTCTGACATAGGTTATAAAATGAATCTTAAAGCTAGAATAATTCATATAGTTTATGCATGAATTCCACTTCAATTCTAGCATAAATATATGTCTGAAAACTAAATAAAATTATAATAAATTTTACAAAAAAGAAATTGATTTATATTTAAAAAATTAAAAAAAATTGAATTGCAACCATTGCACAAAATGAAACTTCTATGGTTTTGGCAATTGTAAAATTATCTCATGAGAAGCTGATCATTATAGGCTGGTGATGAACAAAAAGTGTTACTAGTACCACCACAATTAACCATAAAGTAGCCATGGTGGCTGCCACTGTTCCCAAGGGAGGAAACTGGTTTAGCACTGCATAAGGTGTGGGAAAATTTTTAGTATCAGGGTAATGGCACATGAAGAGTTGCTGCAAAACTTGGCAACTGAGAGGAAGCAACTCAAAGAGCAGGTCAAGATTGTGACGCCACAAGGCATTCAAAATGAGAGACAAGCACAAATGGGTCCCATACTGATACCCCTACTTCAGCAGTGAAGGCAAAAATGTGGTTACAATGACCACTATGAACCAGGCATTATGAAGACTAGAAACATGGCAACTTGAAGCATATTGTAACAAACTGGTAACAAACATAATTCAAAATTTTTAGAAATTTGGTAAGCTCTTGCTTATTGTAAAATAAAGGAAAGGGATTTACTGACAACAGCATCTGTTGTGGCCTGTTGTCTTAAGAGCTATATTCTTGGGGAATATGTGGAGTGTGCATGAACCTTGGCAAGTACTAGTCAGAAATTAACCATATGGATTTTTTCCAATAATATCAGAATTAGATGGGTTAATTAGTCAGGCGTGATTTCTGGCTAATTGCCCAGTTCAATATCATTTAAATGTTATACTTTCCGATTGGTGCTCCCCATTTGGGTGGGTTGAGCCTGTTTAGAGAATCAGTGAAAATCCTAATAGTAACGTTATTCAAAGGTGACACCGATGACTAATTTATGAGGATGTTGACCAATTAATTACTAATACTTCAGGCTTGGCGGAATCCTAGTTCAATGCTGACTACCAATTTTGGGACATTGTGGGATTTTCTGGTGGAAAGCCAATGTTTCCATTATTGAACGTCTGATAATTTTGCTTCCCAAAATCTAAGTACTGATGACTTATGCCACAGATGCTTAATTATGTTTATAATAGAAATTTGTATATTTTTGACTGAAAAATTGTGCCAAGGATTGGTCAAAATAATTGGTTTTTGGGACAAACGGATTGGGAGGGAATTGGTACTGCATATAACTAATGATTAAATGAGGTTCTGGCTTGGGTGGCCAATGGGTTTTGTATAGGTGAAGTAGCCTTGTATAAATAGTTGTCATTCCCTCCTAATAAAGATCTCTCTATCACCCATATTTTATTAGTTGTTAGTAGTTTGTCAGCTAGATTAAGGGAAGATGAGACTGGAGATTCCCAAGACAGGCGCAGAGTGATGCGCCTGGAGTGGCCAACATTTCCAGCTCCCATACCTCAGCTTTACAAGGAACCCCTGATGGGAACCTGGCCAACTGGCCACCAACAACGAGGGGCTGATGGCCGTCAGCCATGAGGGTGGTGCAGCGTGGTAGTGCTATAGCCACCCAAGATGGGAGTAGACTTGCTAGGGCACACCCAAGAGGGGCTGGTGATTGGTAATGAGGGAGAAGGAGCAAGGGGTCAGGCCACCCAGGAAAAGGGATGAGGACCACCAGTGCACTTCCAAGAGGGGTAATTTGCTAAGGCAAAGTTGTTGGTCTGCTGGGTTGGTAGGTTGGATGTGGACTTGTAGGGGGCAGGTACGCCTATGAAGGCAAAACAGCAAGAGGCAGCTAGTCTCCATACTAGTTGGCCTGGCACACTAGCGGAGCCCTTTGTCACCAGAAAAGCAATTTTCTGACAGTACTATTGCACTTGATTCTGGTGGATCAACATTAAACTGATTTTTAATTTTAATTTAGATCTGACCTGACCAGCTGGATTGGTATCAAAATTTTACTAATCTTTTAGCAGTGCAATTCTGCCTAGTGAGCTGACAACAAACTCTTAAACATCCAGTGGGGTGCACCCAATGCCATGGCAAGTAGGGTCAGTTTCACTTAAAAAAATAGGTTCAGCACGCCTGAATCTGTTGGTGGCAGGCTCACCCTCACTGGTGATGGGGGAAGGTCAGACACATAATTTTGAGCCTGAGGGTGATTCAAATGATTTAATTTTAGTTAATGTTGACTTATTACTACTACCAAAACTTGAACTAGGTGAGAATTCCTTCTGGCAGGGTCAAAAGACTGCAAAGTTCCTGCTGGCAATGGCTTCTGGCTGCCACCACCTCCTGACACCCACCTTAATTCCTTCTACCAACCCTTTGGTGGTAATAAGCGGGTGTAATGTTTAAATTTCAGGGGATAATCCAACACCCACCTCTCATCAGCTACATGAGCTAAATTCCCCTGGTTGGTGTGGGGGTTAGCAGCTTGTTTAGTCCCCTTCTTGGTCCTAATTGGATGCTCTTCCCAGTTAAGTTGCAGGGGATGCTAAACAGGACTTAAAATATCACATTATAAAAGAAATCCCTTGTGAACAGTGAGTGATGATACAAGGAAAGTGTTCATACATCATGATATTAAAGACTAACAACAAAATAAAATATTATAATAGAATTTAGTGTATATACAACACAATAAGGCATTTGGCTCATTTTCCAAATTGCTATTTATAAAGCTAGTAAATTACAGATATAATACCACATTAGGTAGACACAGTAGTAATATGTGAATGCACTTTTCTAGATACTTTAAGAGCTTTGCTCTAATTGTTTTTATTAACAAATGTCATATGATAAATACTATTTACACAAAATATATGATTATTGATATTTAATATTCTTTTGGATGACTCCAATATTAGTATACAACCCATCCAATATCTAAACATTGTTTTAGCATAGCTCCTGTTAATTTATTAAACCTTTTATAAGTCCATACACTCAAGCAGAAACTTTCAGCCCTTCCAAAACCTGTAAAACCTTCCCAGAAAACCTTAGATGGTTACAACAACCCTGTTTTTTAGACAACTGATTTGACAAAGAGGCAATTATTTGACTATCAAATCACCTTTAACTATAAGAGCATGCTTATCCTTGTTAGAAATGCAGTTTTTTTCCAACTACCACAAAGCTAACAAAAAATTAGACTAATATTTGACAATGGCCAAATACCAACTAAAGCAAAAATGTATCTAGAAGATCATAAATTGCATATGCCATACAACTTTCCTAAAAATTAGTGACCCCAACTTCTGAAAGAACCTAAGACAAAGTTTTTAGACTAGAAGACATGCACAAGTAGGTGGGCCTTAACCCATTTATAAACCAAATTTAAGCTGTAACATATATTGACTAATATTTAAAGGATAATGATATCTGACTAAACTTTGATCTTAATGAGTACTTAGTGGCTTGATGCATACACTGCATTTTTCTTGTCTCCTATTAATACCTAATTTTACTCCACCTCAGGTCCAATTTTATATTAAACTATGAATTCCTTTTTTAATCCTAGTACAAAACTTTGTAAAGTGTTATTATTATAAAATTATACTTTGAGAAAACTATCCCTTATACTCCTTCTTACATAAATAAGTGGTGCCATAATATGTAAAAGTGAATTACAGTAGGGCATATGTATTCTTAATGTTGTTTATTAAAACACTATTGAAACACATGGTCACATCAAAAGGAGAGACTTAGAGGACTCAGTGCAGGTATTGAAGTGATATTTTGGAAAGAATAAAGTACAAAACACTATAATCTAAGATTCTGAAATTTAATGACCAGAAAGATAAAATATACAAAGGATGGTAAAAAAGAATTTTATCTAAAAATATTAAAGATTAGTGACTTATGTCAATTTATAGCATTTTAATTATAGGTTTCACATGGGCATGATATTTGGAAGAGAATCTCTTTACTATGGAGACAAAACCTTTGGCTTTAACTAGTCATCATCTACTGGAGTATCAGTTTAAGTTCTTATCCTAGATCCCAAAATCCTAGAAATTAAGATCTGTTGTTTAAAGAATTATAGGTCTTGGTCTCATTTAGATCCTAATTTCCATCTATACTAAGATTGTGACATGTTAATTTGAATTCTGCAATAAAAATAATTATTGCATAAGCAATATGTCATATTTTCAAACATCCCCCTCATAAGAATTGGTGAATGTGTCATAATTGTGCAATAATTGACTATGTACTTAATTAATCACAACACCTTAAATTTCACTAAAATAGAATGCTTATTTTCAATGGTAGCTCACTTTAAATGGACCCAACCAGTTGTAGAATAAATTATTACCTCTTCTTCCTGGTTGCTGATAATAAGAAGGATTAGATCTCTAACTAAATTCAGTAGATAGTCTTAGCTTAGCATAAAATGGACAGTATACTAAGAAAATACTTATTTTTAATTAATATGTAGATGCTTGTAAACATAATTTTTTACTAAGGCTTGCATCTTTAATTTATATATTTGTGTTTTTTAAATACTGCTTGGATGCTGGATGACTTAAGGTTCTCTCATGCAAAGATTTGAAGAGTGAAATTCCAACTATCCTATGGTGAATGATACAGTATGCTACCATAGCCCCATGTAGATACTATGGCTAATGGAGGGGGTCATAAGAGGCCAGTTTTTCTTAAAGTATAAACACAAGTGTAAAAAACTCACTCTACCAATCCATATGTAGCTGGATGATATAGGGTGACAGATATATATGATTCATCCATTATTTTAATAAACTGATAAATTAAGAAGGTAAAATTCTGCCTGTTGTATAAAGCTCATTACTATACATGTTTAGCATTGATAAATAAATAGAGGAAGTTAACTGTAGGTTCAACAAGAGTATAGGGTAACAATATATCTTTTATGTAGTCTGAAAAGGATTCACTACTAGCATAATGTAGCTATAATCTTTGGAAGATTTAGGAAGGGTCCCACTTCATCATCTCTGATGAAAAGGAAAGTCTAAGTAGGAACTACAAATTGATGCTGAAATATAGATTTAGAAAAAGCTTGGCTTTTACATACATAATTTTAGTCAAGTACTTCTTATATAATGCTCAACATTTTGTCCTATCAACTCTATACTCCTAACTTTGATAAGTTTTTCAAGCATCCACATGTTCTACTTTTTGGTGACCATCTAGTGCCAAAATTTTTTAAACTGAAGTGATCATGTAGGGTAATTATATTAGGATATTTAATTTATATTAGCAGTATCTCAATTCAGTTTCTTACAAAGTATAGGAGGCTCTTTTTTATAAATACAGTTTCTATAGGGATCATATTGTCATTCTTCAATAGGGACAGTAAATGCCACAAGAAACAAGTCAGAGTCCACAAGAGCTTAATGAATAGGTCAGTGGCAATGTAAAGTATTGTAATTATAGGTTTGAAATTTGAGTGTCCATTAAGACAATATCAATTTAAGGTTTTTTTCTTGCATAAGACACTGTAATAAAGCGTGGTCTATTAATAGCATAAATTATGTGCCTTATAAGTACAACCAAAAGTATTTTATGGCCAATGATACTATCAAACATACACTTCATAAAATTGTACATATTCTCAGCCTTAATTAATGTTGTACTATGATTGTAAAGGTAACGCTTGAGTTTTCCCAAGTTCCCAACCATTACATTATTAAAATAACCCCACGCCAAAAAGTTTTCTCAGTCAATAGAAAAATAAGTAGAACCTTAATCTAAAGATAATCCTGCAAAAATTGCAGATTGCAATCACTAGCATCGCACACATGACTCTGATGGCTCAATTCAGAGGTACAGTGCCCAAACCAATCTCTTTTCCTTTGGGGTCTCCAGAGTTGCTTAATTATTATCAAAGTTAGCATCAGTGTCAAGGGGTTCCTTGATCCTCAATGACGCTGATAAATAAAGCTTAAAATCATTGCAAATTAATAAAAATAAGTATCTGAGCATATTGTTAAGTTCATATCATGGGGCAACGTGATAGATAGAATTTCGATATGGGAGCAATGGAATCAACATTAAAATACAAAAAGCAAACTGAGAGTTAATTAAATTATAATAATCAGGCGTGGAAGCCTAATCAATATCAGCATCAATGGCTGGCCAAGGTCTTAACTTAACTAAAATTTAACTTAAAATAAATGATTAATCTGACATCCCTTAAAATGGTAAATTGGATAGTAAACACGCTCTGATAGAATTCCTTTAGTCCCAGAATTAGGGAAACCATAGCATTTCAAACTGTTTGTTGAATTACCCCTCACTAAAAAGAGATACCTTTGGCTCCCCAATTTGTATGCGCAACTTGCAGCCTTGCATACTATGGATAATTTCCATAATGGGAGGTAGGGAAAATATTAAAAAGTCCAGGGGTCATGGAAAGCGTCAATACTTCCCCTGGAGGTCTCCTGAGTGGGTGCAAGAGGACTCAATTGCCAGAAGTCTAAATGACATCCCCAACCTTTCTAACACAGCGGAGGGGGGTGAAACTGGTGTGATAGGTAATGGAGGTAGGGGATTTTTTGGGACAATGACATCCCTCTTTTTGGCACTAGGTGGTCACAAGACAATGAACATCCCTCCATCCTAGCAAAAGAATAAGTTTAAAATAATGTAACGCTCATAGGTTCCCAACTTCCTAAACAATAAATTGAAAAAATAACCCATGCTGAAAAAAGTTTTTCTCTATTATACGGTAATTTAATTATATTCTCAAATCTATAGAAAATAATCCCGCTCAAGTTGTAGGTTGTAATCCCTAGATTTTCATGGTTAGATCTGAAGGCCACATGACAAAAATACAGTGACTAAGACAATATTTTCGCCACGGGGTCTCTGGAATGTCTTACATACTACCAAAGTAGCAATGGCATCAAGGGGTTCCTTTGTCCTCACTGACGCTGACAAAGAAAACTTAAAAAGCATTACTAATTAAAAGATAATATGTATTTGAGTAAAAGGGTAAGTCTATTTCATGGGGCAGCGTGGCAGATAGAACTCCAAACTAGGAATGAGTAATTGTCTAAAATTTCTAAATTAAACTAGAAGGTAAAAAAATATAAGTTTAGGTTTAGAAGCCTAAAAAATTTTAAAATGAATGGATGGCCAAGAACTAACCCAAAATTAAAAAAGACTTATAATGTAATTTTATCTTATCAAAAAGTACCCTTAAATGGGATTGGATTGCAACCATTGCTGTGAAGGGATTCTACTAGAATTTAGCATAAGAGAACTGTGAAAACAAAGCCATAATTAACAATAATGAGAAGGAAAATTACAGAGTGTTTTTGGTTTCATTCTATGAGGTGAAGATCAAGAAGTCCAAAGCATGAAGAAAAATTAGGAAAAAGGATCACAGGCAATTGCAATTTTTTGCAAAGGTAATTTTTATTATCAAAAACTAAATAGGAGAAAGAACAAGACCCTGAAGTGCAAAGAATTTTAGGATAACTTAGGAGAGCTCATGCATTGGTATTCATGCTATGGGGTTAGAATAATTGGTAAAGTTGTCCACGTTGAGATTTTTTAAAAAAATGACTAAATCACAACAAAAACCTTGATACAGAAAAGTTATAAAAAGAATTATTTCATACTTAATATAGAGAGGTCTAATGTGTAAATTCTCCCTTTTTTGGGTTGAGCCCTACTTTCACTAAAAATATAAAGTCTAATAAAAATTACAAATCCTGAGTAAACCTTTTTTATGGGCTACAGTATAGCATCCTTGAAAAGTTAAGAAGAACTCAAATAGGTCCCAGATTATATGAGGTTTTCAATAACTGATTGGTTATCAAAATCTCATTTTGATATAAAAACCTTCACTTTATAACAAAATCACAATTTTCAAACTCAGCGAACTTCAATTACCTCAAAATTAGCGGTCTCAAGGATAAATGAGAATAAGGGAAAGTTTTTTCATACTTTTGAATGTCTGAGTTACTTTTTTAACAAGTGAACCACAACAAACTCACATAAATGACCTTAATGATGTACTCAATAGTAAAAAAGGTTTCTGTTTGAATCATTGGCCTTTTCATTTGAATTTTTCACACTTGACACCATTAACTATGACAATATCTTTGATTATACCCTCCGGGTATTGAATAGGGCTACATTATCAAATAAGACATCTGCTAGGGAAAAGATCTTATGGGGAGCAAGTAGCTTAAAGCAGAAAGGGAACTTTAGTGTCATGAAAATTACTATGGATATACTGGATAATAATTTTTGATCTCTGGGAAGGAACCCTGCCAGTATAAAATAACCTTAAGATATACATATGCAAGATCAAAATGTGGATAAGGGAGATGAACCCCCTTTCATAGATGACGCAGGACTAAAAATTTACCAGCCAGTAAGGATAACATCACCTAATATTAATTGATAACTTCTGGACAAAGCAATTCAATATTAGAAGATGACAATGCTACCACTGATGACTATATAATTTGATCTGCTTTCATGCCTTCAGGGTGCAGTTTAATTTACAATTGACTTATGATGGAGGAATACTGACCAAAATGGCCAATGATGAAGAAATGACTGAATAACTATCTAAAATAAAGCTACCTCAACAGAAGCAATTGAACATTCTGTTTGAATATTACCCCCAAAACAATCAACCAATATGAAAGGTCAGTTGAAACCTTGAAGTGAGGTGTATTAGAACAGACCAGTGTACAAATACTGACATAACCAGCATATTAACAAATTAGGAGAAGAAGCAATAACCAGAAGAAGTATTGCATCCCAGACTCAGAAGCGGGTATTAAGCAAGGGGCCTCCATATATCCTAGTTCAGGGATGTTAACCATGAGATAGTGATTGTGGAGACATGCATTATGCCAAATTATTGCTGCCACCAAGGCAGAAATCATGAAGATAATATCCAGGGGTATATGAAGCTTTTGCAATATCGCTGTACCCATTCTCATTTTCAAATAAATTTACATTTATTTCATATATTGATTTTATGCCTTGAGTAAAAAATTATTTGATTTTATTCTAATATTGGACTCTATATAATACAGAACCTCAAGTTTATAATTGTTTCCACTTATATTTGGTTAAGATAAAGAAATTTCCGGGAAACAAGCCTGAGATCTAAGGAACAGGACACCCGTTTAGTAAGATACCTTGGTGCTGATAACGCTAAGGGAGAGGTCAGTCAAGGTTTCTGTTGATTCTTTGGGTTAGGCCAACGTACTGAAGATATGTCAAAGAGTGTCAGTAAGAATAGTGCTAGTAGGACGTTGTCAGTTCCAACTAGACATTAATGATACACTGTGTAGAATAAGAAGAAGATTTACGCAGTGAGGATTACCATACTTTTTCATAAGGTCGCCTGGTGCCTAATCTGTGTGAAATAGAATCCCCCCACAGCGAGTTGACCTCCCAAGTTAAGAAAGCAAGGGCTGAGAAGCTGACTCTTGGTAACAGGACCCAACGCTTAAAGATTTTCTAGGAAATTTGCAAATCAGCTCTGGTGCATTGGTGATGTACTTTGAATATATTCAGCTTTAATCAGTGTTGTTGTAAACTCCCATGAGACAAAATATAAAGAGAGGCGCCATGACATATGTTAGAAGTAATAAAATTATGCATACTCATAATTCCATCAATAATCACAGGTTTAAATTAGTAAGCATATGCCCATTGCTTGGGTTAGGAGGTCCTCATACATGGTACTGAGTACTTTATTATATGGGGAAAGGGAAACTGTATATGTGACAGGGCCAATTTTGAATATTGAATTGTATTTTCCAATGCGTTTATTTATCATGTTTATGGTAGTATCAAAGTTCAAGTTCAAGTTCTTTTTGAGTTAATAATGACTAATTCGCCTAGCTGATACTCAAGGACTCATGTCATTTGATATCTTCATAGATTTTAAAGACTATCATAGCATATAATAAATGTTCCTTCCCCTTCTGATGATGTTGTTCCTAAGCTCCATTAAGTATAATTGGGGCTACAATGGATGTATTGGGTCTCAGATTTAGCTTACATCTGGTATTGTAATCATATTTTTCAATGAGTGGGTGAACCATTGGAGAAATGTCATATTTCTGTATAAAATTAATAAAATTTATATATGAAGCCCAGTAAACTGCTCTGCATTGGTGTAGCTATGTGGATTCTGCAGAAAACTTGGTTCACCCTCTTCATCTGTCCATCCTGTTGGGGATGGAAGGATGTCAAGCAACATGGGAGAACATCAAAACTAAAACAAAAGCAATTCTTAAAAGGAGAAGTGATTTGGGGACTTTAATCACTTTTTATCTTTGTAATAATACTATGCAAGCAGAAGATATGGTCAACTAACAGGAAATAGTTTTTAATGAGTTAATATTAGTAAACATGTGATTAATTTTCCATCATGAGTAGAATGCTGCTCACAAAAACCACATTGTCATAATCCTGGTACATGGTGTATTTATTTATAGAGCAAAGAGACTTATGTAAAAGGCTTTCATCAGCCTGAAGTGGTAAAAAAGACTGGTAGCTATTGGCGACTGGGCTTAAAATAGTTGTAGGTGAGATAAGACTAGTTAGTTATCCACGTCTAAAGCAAGGTTTTCTCAAATTTAAGAACTTCAGATCAGTTTGGTGGTTTTGTATCTTTCTGGGTGGCTCTCATCAAGGGATTGTATGCTCCCTTAATGAACTCTTCCCTGAGGGGGCATAGTGAGACCCACCTCTTTCCTTAATAAAAATGACTTCATCAAGGAGATGATAGACTTTGTTTATTGAGCTATTGTACCCAAATTCTTGATTGTTTAATCTTTGGCTAATCAGCAAATAGGGGTTGGACTATTTAATTATAAAAGGAGTATCTATATACTTTATTTAAGCACCATGACAAGTAGTGCAGGAGCCTTTCGTGGGTTTGTTATTTAACACTGTTTCATTTTTATCACCACTTGAGTATTTTAAACTTTAACCAAGGTACTGTCAGGGTAGAAAGAAGGAATTAAAAAAGGGAATCAGTAAACAAGTTGTTAATATCTTATACAAAATAATACTCAAAATAAAGTATGTAGAGAATTTCAACCATATAGATTACAAGATCTTAATCTGTGGTGAAATGTACTACATCATAGATTTATAATTAGTGAAAACAGAAAGTTCATCTATACCCATGAAGAAGGTGACGCCAGTGTTGTACAGCCTCTGCCACATAAAAAACTCCTTATTGTAGATTGCTATAACAGTTGGTCCAGGAACATTGTTGGGCGTTTGGATTAACAACTACAGTACATAGCTACCATGGCAAATCTTTTATATGATACTTGTAAAGATAAAATAAATGGAAAAATTTGGCCTTGTTCTACTTAATTCTACTTTGAAATTTTTCAGTATTCATTTGTATCATAGGACACATTTGTACTAAGAGGCACAAAATAGGCACTTGAACAACGGTATGAAAGTTTTATAACTTGTACAACCACCACTATTTCAAAAAAAAACAGAACAAATAACTTAGTAACATCCTTGTTCCAATTATTGATCCCAAAACTTCATCGAAAAATTTTCAGCAAATCAAAGTCAGTTGTTTAATATACTTAATATTCTAGAAAATAGTTGTGTTGTTATTCTTAATTTACTATGTACTATAAATAAGTTACATTCAAACAAGTATATATTAAAAGTAAATGAGGCGGGTTGACCTTAGGACAAATATACCACACATTTTTTTAGCCTGCGCTGGTTTTGAACCTATTTTGATTAAAACCCATCCTGGAGTGGAGCAGAAACCACCCCACTATGCTATCCACTCCTTTAAACTAGTATATATTTCATATACTATTGTTTCTGTATATATTCCAATCATCTTATAACCACTAATTCTGATTTTTTGTTTAAATATTGACTTCTTATTCCCTATTAAAGATCATACTTTTAAATTATTCATAGAGCTATCTAGTAAATACTTCAGCCCCAAACTACAACAATATTACACAAACTATAAATTTGTCATCTCTAGTATTCTTGGGCTTAAAAAATTTATTTAAAAAGCAAGGAAGCTTAACAACGTAGTTCTCACTACAGGGAAAGTAGCACACCAGAAGTTTATTTCTGCCTTTAAGAATGAGTGGAAATGAATTGAGAACCAATCAGTGGTTCATAATGGATAGTAACTGGTTAGAATAAAGAAATTTTATGGCTAATCCAACAAAATAATATCTGATAGAGAAGGTGTTGTCCTTGTAACTATCCTAAAATCTAGGCATATCACTTGGAACCCTAACGCATATACTTGGCTTTTGTTAGAAGATAATAAAAGATGCTTAACATAGAACTATATTACAGGCTTCTTCTGTTTTTGCTAACATGTTAAATCATTATTAAAATCTGCCCTACTTGCCCTTTCATAATAATAGAGTACATATGGTGAAAGACATATGCCAATTAGGCTATACACATATAACCACTTATAGATGATCTTGAAAATTACCACAACCTAGTTGCATTGCCATCAAGAAACTATCATATTGATGTCTAAGATAATGATACTGTGAATCAAATTTCTTCTCAAACATCAAGAGTATATAATAAGTTAAGAAAGACTTAATTCATTATTAAACTCCATAACAGGGTGACCTAATCATTACAGGAGTATTATTTTTTAATTTAGTCTACAAGCATCCAAGAAAATTGATATCTGTTTGCAACTATTTAAAACAAGTTTTAGTGTCATAATTTTTTCCCACAAAGATAGTAAGTGATTCTTGAGAAGTTGCATAATGAGTTTCTGTCTTTCTTTTAGTAAAGCCTCAGAGGTCTAAAAAAATCTGAATATGAAGTCATAACACACCTACTAATGCAAGGATTGTTTGAAGTCAAAAAATGGTATGACAACCTTGAGTATTATACCAAACTTTAAAGAGATATTACTATAGTTACTGAACCTTTTAGAACGCTTATGTAGACATTAGATGATCAGGAACAATAGGACCAACCCATTGCTTCATAATGTTTACAGGATCTTGAGCAACATGTTAATAGATGAAAGACCTCACTCCTGGATAAAAATTTTACTGATATTGCACCAGAATAAAAACTGATTTGAATGAGAACATTAATAGACTGAGTTCTAAGATTTTTTGTAAAAAGTCAATAACTTCATAAAAAATATTAAATATAAATGAATGAGTACAATACATTAAATAAAAGTCAAAGGCTTAGAGTAACAAATGTTTTTTGTATAAATAAAATTAGCAAAGAGTTGGAGTTGCAAGTAGTTTCTCTTAAAGAGCATCCAAAGTTAGAATCTTCTTACTATAATAACTTCTTAGGCTCTCTCAAGACCATATCCACCAATGTAAGCATGCTAATAGTGACATGCTCTGTGAACCCAGGATCTCGTCTGGAGTCACTTCAGCCATTAGTAGCATTCATGGTGTTGATTCCATTGTCTTTAAGGTAACGTTCAAAAAGAAATTATATCCTGGTGAATGAAGCTTGGTTCTTAATATACATGTATGAGGTTGACATAGATGGGCTACTGTCTAGAAAAAATAGCATATATTATCTTTTTAAATTGCATGGCACAGGAGGTTATGGTGCTCCCTTGTAACAACTCAGTAATTAGAAAAAAGTCCGTGAGATCTTTATCAGATAGATTGTTTCCATACAGATAATAAGAATAAAGAGACAAGCTCTCATGAAAATCCAATCATCAGAAAAAAAGAGTTTTAATTTTAAATGAAAACAGTTATATTAAGATTCAGATGCTCCAGACTGGAAAGATGCTTATGTTAAATGATGATATTGCTGCAGTTATTTCAATAGTATCAAAACAGACTCATCTTAAATTGCATCTCACGTTTATGAAGAAATCATAAAACCTTTATGGATAAAAGAAGCATAACTTGATGTAGCCATTATAAGTATGAAAGGAATCATACAACACTTCAGAAACCAGATGTATTATCCATAAAAACAAAACCATTAAGAAGAGTGATTATTAGTTTTTTGTTTTTCATCAATTAGAAATCACAATTGAGACTTTTCAAAAAAAGCTTCACCCAGCTTGTGCTGGGTCCCAGTGGATGGCCTAGAAAGCCATTAAGATACCCATCTGCATGATGGTTAAGGATGGAATCTTTGATTGACATGTTGCAAAGGTTCATGATAGTACTAAATGCCCACACCAAAAGACAAAGGATTTGATGAATGCAATAACGTGGTTTGCTGGTGTAAGTGAAATGTGTGGAAGGGTTGGAATGGATGACAATCCCTCAGAAAATTCGCAGTTGAGTGTCATTAGAGAGATTTGAACATGAATATTTTACTGGAAATAAAATCATTACTTAGTATAGTTTAAAATTAAAGTTTGGCATCATCAGCTTAACAGTGTGCTGATGGATTGAATGATTAGATCATACACAACGTGGCCATAAATAACGAGGTTGACCAGAAGGCATTCATTTACAAAGTGGTTCTCTAAACAGAAAACATAGTAAAGGGGCTGCAGTATCCATGGAGAACAACGTGATAATAATGTATTTTGAAAGGTTTTATATTAGTAATTATACTAAATGATGAATTGAAAATAACCCTATTAAGGGCTGCTGCCTTTATTTTAGAGAGTAGAATATGGGGACAGTGAAGCAACGGACCTTGGAATGATAGCTGGATGCTCATTGGTTAGATTTAATTAAGTTCCTAAAATAATTTCAGGGACTTAACCTGTTGGGAAACCAACATCATGATCTATTAGATCATCAGGTGACACATCCAGGTGAAATTAGAACTCTGGTGCTATTGAATCCTGAGGAGCAGCCTCTATGCTTGAAAAGGAAGAAGTTTCTGCACATAATCAAGAAGGGGAACAATAATGCTGATGTTCATTTTACCAACAAAAATGATTTAGCCCATGTAGTGGATGAGTGGTGAGTCAAAGCATACTCCATTAAGAGTCTCCCCATCTAGGCCTTCCTAAAACCAAGGAATTGCTGGGAAAGATTAGGGGTGTGTGAAGGAGGTAGTAGAAGCCAGAGGGAAGCATCAGCTTCCAGGTTGTCTTTCTATACAACGCTGTAACTTATCAGAAAATAGGCCTGAGTCTTTATAAGGAAAGTATAAACCAATTTTGAATTCAACAAAATGATAAAAGGAATTTCAAGTTTGGCAAACACTCTAAGCTTTTCAAAGCCACGTGTTGCTGCGGTAATCCTGTTCACAATAGGTTCATGCGTCTTAAACTTATTTAATTTATATTAAAATCAACTATCATCCCTACCTGTGCCCAAGCTCCACCAGTCCCGCCAAATAGCCCATCCACCTGCTAAACTGTGATAAGGATGCAAAATAACTTGTAGAAAATTTGATAGTGGCAATCAAAACAAATGTTGGAGTTATCTGTGCTTAAAATCAGATTTGAATTTTCTAAAAGCCATAAAGTGTGTCAATTATAAAATCTCGCTACAATGAGAATTGGTGGGTCCTAATGTACACCCTTTTGTTCCAGTCTAGTTTGTATAACAACAGACTCAATACGTTCTTCTAAAGGGCTTTTCTTATATTTTTTCTCTTAAATTTAAACATTAGAACCAATAATTTACATTAGGTAGTTTGCAGTTCCCCTTAATAACCATGCGTTCCAGAATATGGTAAGAAGGGCATATAGTGGCACTTTCCTTTCCCAATTTTTGTAAATTAACATGTGGCTGTACTAAGAAACTATAATTTTTTATTTTGGGTGGTAATTCATCAAGAATAGCAGGCTAGTCTTATCTTTATCAGCAGGCTCCACAACAGTGATATGAGAATTTCTTGGTTTTACCAAACTATGATAGTGTCATCACGTTATCCTCAGTAGGTACTCATAAGAAGTTTTTGATTAACTAAAATTGATTCTGGGTTCACTTTGGAGACTCAAAGGATTTATTGGGATTTTAGGATTTTGATACAATGATCACGGGCTATTTGCAATAGGTTTATTTTTTTTGGTAAATGGGATGGATTGGTATGGTTGATGACTACTGGAGGGTAAAAGCATGGAGGTGCGTCCTTTCTTAGGTGACCTCTTTACAGATCTCTATAATCTTATCCATAAGGGTAGAGGTCAAGAGAGAGGGTAAGTGGGCAAGATCTCTGAAGGGAAACGCTGTAGCCCAGCGCTCATATTTTATTGAGCGAGGTCATCCTTTTTCACCTGATAGAATTTAGCTTGGGATTCCTCTTTTATCCAAAATGTGTGGAAAGCTCTGTCCAGGTTGAGGGGCTGCCCCTAAAGACTTATATTAAAATTTCTAAAGAAAGGGAGTCTCTCACCATTAGAAATTTTACCCAAGGCGTATTTTTGTGCTTATTGGGGGTTTTTTGATGGCGAGAATAGTAACTACACACTTGAGGACACAAACATCAGTATAGGATTGATATCTTTGACCAACTCTTTGCACTTATTGTAGTCCTTGTCACTCACACAACTGTTATCATAGGAGAATGACCCTTCCAAGCTACCAGGTAATGGATGGCGAGGCATGACTTCTGGATAGCCAGAATGGCCTCAAACTCTGTCTCTTGAGAGTCTTCTATCATGATAGTTTCAGATGACATGGGTATGGGATCTTTGAATTAGGAAAACTGGGATACATCGAATAAACTGTGATGTCTCCAGTGGGGAGAAAACTTGATCCCAAAGTTAATTTCTCAAGTCCTTCAGCACATAATAAGGACAAGTATTTACATACTAACTTTCTGAAAGAAAGTTTTATGTTCAAAGAGGGCTGCCAACATAACAAGTGATCCTCCCTTAATTTAGTGCAGTGGATGGCAATTTTTTTATGTGAACCTTTTATAATCTTATATTGCTTTGAAAAGATGTCCTCATACAATGTTACAGGTTCTGTATATGTTGACCAGCGTTCTTCTAATTCATAAACTGAGGAATTGGGGATAGGTCCAATTTGATGTGAGGGAATGTAAGCCAAGCTGTCCTCATAAAGGGAGTAACCAGTGAAAGAATGAGAGGGCGTTAAATAAGTGAACTGAGCTAGAGAGGGGTCTAGGTCCATGTGTTGTGGCTGGCTGGAGTATAAAAGGGGAGATATTGTTCAATTGGTTTATTCACCCTACCAGTTTTCTCATTGAATTAATGTTAATAAGCAGTTACGGAAAGGCTTGATCTGAAGAAGGTCAAGGAGAGCATTCCAGAAACCTGAAGATCAATTAAGGTCCATGTTCCCTTACTAACTCTCTGGGGAGACCTACATGGACAACACATGCGCTGCAAACATAGAAGCGTTTTCCTCTGAGTGAATATTATTGCATGTAATGAAGAGGGAGATTTGATGAGGCAATTTAAGACCAACAAGATTGCATCAAAGCCCTTGGAGGGAGGAAATCCACAATGGAGTCAACTTGGACTAAAATCCTGAGACTCAGCTTATTTAAGGTATGTATGAGGCCTTTTCTTCCAGAACTGTATTGTAAGGAGAGTTTATATAAATCTCCTGTTCCCAGCGTGGTAGTGCTTGGTGCACAGGCCTAACGCCAGGGAGCTAGCCGTTAGAATAAACGTCACTATTGCCCAGCAGAGGGTGCTGGAGCAATAATAACTAAAGCAATCGTGAGCGATTATTAAAGTAAAAACAAAAAATGACGCGGTGCACTAAGGGAGAAATGGGAAACGTCCCAGGTTGGAGAGAACCTGGGCGAACCAACTGTGCACTAGGTGATAGCCTAATTGTGTATAAAATGTTGTGGTTAAGGTATCACGAGACCTCCTCAAAGAGGTCCACACACAGGATCGTTTGAGATATCATAAATAAAATGGTAATAATGAGGAAATGTTTATTGGGGTGTTGACCAACAAGGAGTGTTGGTCATGAGAAACAGAGTTAAACTGTGTCAGGGAAATACAGGGTTTGCTGAAGTGGGCCCAAGCACTGACCCACCAATAAGCAAACACTACCATCCAAATTGGTCAAATATGCCAAAACTGACTTCACTTGAGTAATCAACTGAAGTTGGATCTTACCCAAACACATTGTTTCGTAAATGAAACGGGTTTTGAACCCCTTTCCTTGACTAACCAAATGGAACTGTCTGCATTAATTAAGTAAACCGTCCGCATTAATGCCTGGACCAACATAAGGGGCTGGGCATTTGACACCTCACTAGTACCAACCTGAGCATATTTAGCCTGTACCCAGCGTTGGTCTAGTTTATGCCTGAGGTCAGAGAGGGCCTGTAGCTTCACCTTCTGGGCCTCCTGGCGCCCAGCCTTATCCTTGGGGTTGGTCCCCACTATGATGTCATTTAACCATGACATTACCCTCACCTCCCAAAGGGGCTCAACCCCCCTCCAGGGGCTTGCGCAAGGGAAAAGTTCTTGTGGGCTGGGTCCAACTTCATGGCGGCTACGATCAGTTTTGATTGAGATCCAGCAGCCTGGGGAAACGCTTGTGGAAGGCTTCAACAGATCTTGGGAATGCACACCATTGCACACTGGGACCCATCTGTTCTTTGCAGCATCAAAACCCTTCCAGGATACCAGGTACTCAAGCTTTATTTTAATGTGACGGGAGGCGACTATTTCTTCCACTTCCCACTCTGGCGCCCCATCCATGAGATAGGCCTCAGGAGTCTCTGGTGGGGGGCCCTCAAACAATGTGAGTTTGCTCTCATGAAACACTGAGAAAATCTGAAATGAAGGGGGAAGATCCAGCTGGTATGAGGCATGGCCCACCTTTCTAACAAAGCGGTAAGGTCCAATCCTCTTAGGGACCAGCTTCTTGCAAGGCTGCTTGATAGGGATGTTATGAGCATCAAGCATCACGAGATCCCCTTCCTTGTACGCAGGACCCAATTGGCGCTTCCCATCAGCGTTCCCCTTATACACTTGCATTGCCGCCTCCAAGCTTGTGGAAACTCCCTGGTAGACCTTCTTGAATGTCTTGGCAAAGTCCACCACCGCTTCAACTTTATACCCACAGCTGGGCTCCATGTTAAAGGCGGGGTCAAAGCCATGGCTGGCGAAATAAGGGGGACAACCATCAAAGAATGCAACGTGTTGTTGTAATTAATTTGGGCCATAGGAAGGTGAGAAGCCTAATCTTAATGATCTGCGGCGGTGTAACACCGCAGGAACTGCTCCAAGCACTGGTTAACTCCTTCAGTTGGCCCATCTGATTGGGGGTGATAGACAGTTGAATGGCAAGGGCGAATATGAAGAGTCTTACGCAACTCTACCCAAAAGATGGAGGTAAATTGGGGTCCCCGGTCACTGATAATTTCTTGAGGAACCCCATGGAGTGCAAACAAATGCGTGACGAAGAGCCTAGCCATCTCAACTGCGGTTATTATAGTTTTGTAAGGAATGAAGTGGGAGAACTTCATAAAACGGTCCAACACCATGAAGGCATCATAACCATTAGAGACATGTAATTCCACAATGAAATTAACTGAAAGGGAAGTCCAGGGCCCATCAGCCTTTTGGACTGGTACCAACAACCCCGCTAAAGGTTGATGATTGGGTTTAATCTGGTTGCATACCAGGCACTTCTTACAATACCGCCCCACCTGAGAAGGCAAGCCCTTCCAATTGTAGGTGCGAAGTATCAGCTCCAAGGTCTTTGCTTTCCCATAATGACCAATGGTAATTCCATCATGATTGTCCCGGATGATTTCCAGGCGTAGTGGTCCAACAGGTATCCAAAGGCGCCCCTGAAACCACACCATCTCATCCTTTACATGACAACTCCTGGATTGGTCCTCTTGATTTACAGCGCTCTTAGCAAGTACCATAGTATATCAGCTAACAGTGGCTGATAAAGGACAACCTTTATGAACATACCATATTCTCCACGTTTTCCAGAGGTGCAAGCGCTGGCCCATTGGCCAGGAGAGAGGGAAGTTGCGACAGAATTTTATTTGGAGGAATTTCGCCTATGTGTTGTGGACTTCTACCTCCTTTGGATCAGGAGCTAAAGCATGGTTGCGGCTTAAGACATCCACCAAACCATTATCCTTGCCCTTGGTGAATTTGTAAGAAAAGGCAAATTGGGCAAGAATCTCATGCCAACGGGTCTACCATGGGGTTAGGACCTGAGGGGCGCGATAGTACAGCAAGGCACGGTGATCTGTACATATGCAGAATGGTTGGGTAGAGTCATGCAAGTGGTGAAGCCAATAAGTCAGCACCTCCACCACTGCTATTAACTCCTTGTCGTAAATGATGTAAGTCAACTCAGGCAGAGACATTTTCCTGGAAAAATATCCCACCGGATGCTCTATCCCATCTTCGCCTACTTGTAACAAGGCAGCCACTATGGCGAAGTTGGATGCATCAGTAGACACGATGAACTATTTGGAAGAGTTGACATGGCGAAGGGTGGTTGTGGACAACAGGGTGCACTTCACATCTTGGAAAGCATCCTCCAAAATGGGGGACCACTGAAGCACTTTTGCACCACTAGCCCTATACAAGGGCGCTGCCACCTCAGAAAGGTTTGGCGTGAACTTCTTGAGGAACGTACACGTCCCCAAAAACTCCTCAGTTCTTTTACTGAAGTAGGGGTAGGCCACTCATGAATCGCCTTCTCCTTGTCTGGAGTTACCATGTGTCCTTGGTCAAACACGACGTTGCCCAGAAAAGTGACCTGGGACTTGAAGATTTAGCACTTGCTATTCTTCAGCGTAAGGCTGGCTGCCTTTAACTGCTCCACCACTTGCCGAAGGTGTACTGCATGGGACTCCTTATCAGGGGAAAACACCAGGATAGCATCCATGTATGCAACCGCGCATACCCCTAACAAATCCCCCAACTCTTCATCAATGCGGCGTTGAAAGATAGCATGGGCATTCTTAAGCCCAAAGAGCATGACACAAAGCTGGAAAATCCCTTTTCTGGTACAAAAGGCGGTTAACCACTCTTGTCCCTTTTTAATATGAATCTGATTGAACGCATTGAGGCAATCAAGCTTGGAAAAGACCTTAGATTTCTCCACATAGGGTGCAATCTGAGAGTCTAAAGGGATGTGATGTAGATCTGGTACAGTGACGTTTTAAAGGTTCCCATAGTCCACACATGGGCGCAGAGTACCATCAGACCTCTCAACAAAGATAAGTGGAGAGCATACAGGGGAGGTACTCTAAAAATTGCACCTTTGCCAACTGTTCATTCACCCACATTTCCAACGCCTCTTTTTTCCGGACAGTCAATGGTTAAATGGGGGAAGATATATGCACTAGATCCACAGTGAGCTTGAAGTTACAATAAAACTCAGAGTGCTCAGGGAGTGAGTTAGCGGATGCTGCATCAAAAGAGGATTCCAAACCCTCCAAGAAAGAAGGTGTAGGAACTTCCACTGAGGGCTTCAGCAAAGGGTCAAGGCTATAAGGGTGAAGATGGGGCCAGTGGGGCAATTCTCCTTGAGTGTTCTCTTTCAACAAAGGCACAACTAATGTGCTATCATTCTAAAATGTAAGGGATAGGGTATTCTCTTTCAAGTTGGTTTTAAAGTCAAACTTCTGCCACCACTCCACTACCAAAATAATAGAAAACAAGGGTTTTTGACAGCCTGAAAGTGATCAGACAAGTGCTACTTGCCAACCTGATAGTCCACTGTCCCCCTAATATTCAGAGTGGGAATACCTTGGGACGCCCCTCCCTTAACCATACCACCTGGCAAGTAACTCAGCTCCAGGTAGTCAGCTAGGCTTTGGTCCATAAAGTTATTAGAGGAGCTAGTATCCACCAGTACAGTGGTGCTGAATTTCCCTAAAGGGGATGAAAGGGTAGCAGACAGTAGAAAAAACCCTTAATGGTCTTTATTAATAGCAGACAACGCCAGAACATCACTAACAAACTCATTTCTGGCATTAGAACACCATCAACAAACTCATTTCTGGCATTAGAACACCATCAAGGTGTGTTTTGAAATCATAGAAGGGGAGGGATAGTTGGCCACTCTTACTACTCAGGCCACATACCCCACCATGCCTTCTGAAGATGCATATACCTTATCATATTTAAAACGAAGTTCTTTCTCCACTTCCTGAGTGCCAAGGATCATGGTAGGGGTCAAATGAGGGTTCTCAGGGGTTATTTGATATACTGGAATAGGGTTCTCATCCAGGCCATAAGAGCTAATAAACGGCTCAGAGGTTTGGATAAGATTTTCGTCATAAAACGCGTTTTTAGATGTGAACAAATCTATTCCCCCAACTGCAATGGAAGGCCCAACCTTATCCAAGGCCAACACCCCCAGGCCCATCTGCGCCAATTCCGCCAGCATTTTCTGAATGCGATGTCAAAGGAAAACTCGTTTATTTAATTTGAAATTGATAAATTTGGCGGAAAGTTGGGGAATCATGACTTTTGGACCTCGAAGTGTCCGTATCCACCAGGTACAAGCATGAAGGGTGGATACTTTCCAGTTGGAGGCAACCATAATAACGCTGAGTTGCTCCAACCTTCAGGAAAAAGAGGAAACACGGTGCAGCTAACCACAGCCAAAGCCACAGCTGGCGCCCACTGTTTACACTTCAGAAAAGTTCCACACGGAAAAATTTTGTGCACATAGATTCAAGGAGTTGGTTAATTAATGTAAGGAGCGTTTATAACTCTCCTGTTCCCAGCATGGTAGTGCTTGGTGCACAGGCCCAATGCCAGGGAACTAGCCGTTAGAATAAAAGTCACTATTTCCCAGCAGAGGGTGCTGGAGCAATAATAACTCAAGCAAAAGTGAGCAATTATTAAAGTAAAAACCCAAACAAAAATGACGCGGTGCACTAGAAGATAGCCTAATCATATATAAAATGTTGTGGTTAAGGTAGCATGAGACCTCCTCAAAAAAGTTTGAACACAGGATCATTTGAGATATCATAAACTAAAATGGGTAAAACGGGGAAATGGTTATTAGGAAGATGACCAAAAGGAGTATTGGTCATGGGAAACAGAATTAAAATGTGTCAGAGAAATATGGGGTTTGTTGAAGTGGGCCCAAGCACTGACCCACCAATAGGCAAACACTACCATCCAAATGGGTTGAATATGCTAAATTTGACTTCACTTGAGTAATCAATTGAAGTTGGATCCAACCTGAAAGCGTCGTTTTGTAAATGGAATGGGTTTGAAACCCCATTCCTCAACTATCCAACTGAAACCATCTGTGTTAATTAAGTAAACTGTCCGTTTTAATGCCTGGGCTGACGTATGGGGCTGGGCATTTGACACCTCACTAGTACCAACCTGGGCATATTTAGCCTATAACCAGCGTTAATCTAGTTTATGCCTGAGGTCAGGGAGGACCTGTAGCTTCACCTTCTGGGCCTACTGGCGCCCAGCCTTATCCTTAGGGTTAGTCCTCACTATGACGTCATTTAACCATGACATGTATGATTTGGAGAGGGCGCATACTATCATGGATGCGGCTAACAAGAACTAGACTGGGCTCCCAGTCAGGGTGCACGAGCACCCAGTGGAGGCCCCAGAATGCCAGAGGCATAGCGGTCCAGGAGACTAATATAAGTAGGGATCTATGGGACATGTGAGGGAAGCAAACAATCAGTAACATACCGAAGGCCCATAAGACAAACCAAATGGTTGTGTTGGGGGCAACCATGAGTCTTATGGGGCAACCCCCAAAGGCGGGAGAGGCAGGGAGGATGACGACTCCTCCAGGGTTTGCAGTTGCTGGCCTTCAGAATCCAAAAGGGAGGCTTGTGCACCAGCAGGAGGTGGCCCAGAGACTGCCACGTTGTTGGGAATATGGGTAGAAGTGTGGGAAACCCTATGAGAGAGGATGGAACTGAGTTTCCCCTGAAGAGGACACTCCAGGTCCTGGTGGTGAGCTGGACCCACAGTGGCAGGGGCAGCTATGAGCCAAACCCACATGCGGCGGGCCAGGGATGCCTTGACACTGCTCCAACTGGGGAGCAGACTTGGTGGACTCGGAGTCCAAATAAATGGAAGGAACACCATTTAATGGACGCAATGAAATGAACAGAACTGTGACCTCCCCTTTGGGGGTGGCCAGATTATTGCATTGACAATCCACTGCCATGTGGTGGGATCGAGCAACCAGATAATCCAGTCAGCAAACATTAGGAAAAGGATCTGAGCAATGGTGCGCTTCATCAGATTGATCAACGAAATTGTGTTTATAGTTGTTTTAAAGCAGGCGGAGTCTGCGGCAAACTAGGTGGATTATCAGATTTTATTTTTACAGAGGCAAAAAAATTAACTGACCACTGCCCTTGGTGGGGCCAGTTTCCTTTTACATGATGTGATAGGCATGGGGAAGTATCAGGGGATTTGTTATTTGGGGAATGGGGAGAGAATTTGGTTAGCTAGCTTGGAGGGGGGGTGAAGGGTGGCTCCCAATTCAGCAAAAGCTTAGTAAATTTTGCAAATTTTCCCAACTTCTTGTTACCAAGCCAAATTAATGCTGCTGATCTGGGTCCTGATGACTCAAATTGGCCTGATTGCATGGCTGGGCATTCTGGATTTGTCTCAGAAGGCAGGGGTCCACGGATTGAGTTTGTTGTAATTTGGGCTGATCCCACAATTGGGCGGCTCGTACAATCTGAACTTCCTGGATCCATCTTGGAACGTCAGACCTGATGATCCAAGTTATTTGGTACTGGGTTTTTGATCCGAGCTATGTGCCAATCTGGCTTCTGAAGCTAGCCAGCCCAGACTGGCTCCCCCAGTCCAGAAATTACTGGCCAGGCTCTGACACTGGGAATTGCAATAAACCTATTTTTGGCCATGGCTTGCTTGGGGAGTGGGTGGCCTCAGGACCCTCTCCAAGCCCCCTGAAGTGAGCCATCTCCCTGCAGACCCCTTCTATCAATCTTACCAGGATTGAATAGGGGGAAGGGGTGGGAGTGGGATGGCTTTGGGGAGGAAAGCTGTCACTGAGCGCTCATCTATCACATGGGCGAGGTCACCCAGCTGTGACAGAGGGTCCACGGGAGTCTTGGATCCCTCTTCATCCAGAAAAGGTATTGAAGCCTATCCAGTTTCAAGGGCTGATTCACAAGACTTACACTACCCTTTCATTTCTCGACAGGGAGGATCCCACCCCTGGGGGCATGGACCAAAGCGTAGTTCTTGTGGCGCTCAATTAACTTCATGGCCAGGATGGCCACGATCTTCTGGGGAGGGTGGGATGCAGTTGGGTGGGAGGCGTGGAATTTCTCTACCAGAACCTTGCAATTTGTACAATTGCGCGCATTCACCCAGCTGTTCTCAAATGAGGGGTAACCTTTCCAGGTGACCAAGTACTGGATGGATTGATAGGACCTTTGGGAAGCCACAATGGCCTTCACCTCCACTTCCTAAGATTTCCTGATGACGATTGGATCAGAGGATGTTGGCCTATCCCCCTTAAAGGGGGTCAGAAGGGAGATATGGAAGACATTGTGCTGCTTCCAGTGTGCGGGCAGCCTCAGGCAGTAGGCTCCATTGCCTAAATCCTTCTTGACCTCGAAGGGTCCTGAGCACTTGGTCAAGAGCTTGTGAGTGGGGGCCTTCATGGAGAGGTTGCGGGTATTCAACATGACCAGGGAACCAACCATGATCTCATGACCTGGAAGACGCTTCTGATCAGCAAACTTATTGTAATCCTTGATGGACTTAATCAAGTGTTCATGGACCATGTTGTGCATCTCATGGAGAGAGCTCATGTGGTCCTTGGCAGCCAGAACTGCTGTGGAGAGTTGAGGACCAATCTGGAATGAGGGGTTATACCCCAGAGTGTCCCCAAAGGGAGAAATGTTGGTCAAGGAATGGAGGGAATTATTATATGCGAACTGTGCTAGGGGTAGATCCTTGGTCCAGGTGTCTTGTGAGGCCATTGTGTAGTAACGCAAGTACTGCTTCAGTACCTGGTTCACCCGCTCAGTCTGCCCATCAGATTGGGGGTGGTAGGCAGTGGATCAACAGATCTTGATGTGAAGGAGGGTCAACAGCTCTTCCCAGAACCGGGCTGTGAACTGGGGTCCCCTGTCACTCATTATCTCCTTGGGGAGACCAAACATGGCAAAGACATGATCAACAAATAAATTTGCGGTCTCCACTGCAGTAATGGAAGAGAGGCAGGGGATGAAGAGTGCCAACTTGGTAAACTGATCCACGATGACCATTATGGCATCAGAACCACAGGAGGGTGGGAGTTTCATGATGAAGTCCACTGAGACTGAGGTTCATGGCCCCTCAGCCTGCTGCAAGGGGTGCAACAGTCCCTTCTTTCCAGAACAATCAGATTTTGCCCGTGTGCAGGTGACACAACGAGAGATCCAACTGGGAATATCCTTTGAGGACCCAGGCCAATTATAGGTTCTCTTTATGAGGTCAGTACACTTTTTGATACTGGGGTGACTGACAGTCTGGGGGACATGGTGTTTCTCAATGACACAGCAGCGCAAGAAAGGAGGAACCCAAACCTGGCCATGGAACCAGATTGTTCCATCCTGCAAGGTATATGGGATTTTCTTGAAGCGCATGGACTCTAAGTCAGCCAGAAGCTCGATTCCTTCAGGGCAGCAGGCTTGGGATTTGAGGACAAATGGGAGGAGCGGAGTGGCAGGGTCTACATCAGCAAACAATACAACAGGAGGAGCCAATTTGAGGATTTGGGAGGGAGGACCCAACATCATAAGGTCCAAGGGGTCCTCCTCCCCGCTGGGGAACAGGAGGGGTTGTGGCTGAGCATGTCCAGCAGGACGTTCAGTGGGCCTTTGATGAATTTGTACTTAAACTGGAACTCACAGAGGTCTTGATATGTGATGGTCTGCCAGTGACCTAACTTCTGGGGTTTACGGTAGCAGAGCAGGGCCTTATGGTCCATCTGAATGGTAACTTCATGCAGGGCGCCCTGCAGGAGATATCTCCAGTGGGTGAGCGACCACGCCACCACTGCTAGCTCCTTATTGTATATTGGCCAAGCTTGCTTGGTTGCAGTAAACTTCTGGGAGTAATAGGCCACCGTGTGCTCAACTCCCTCATACTCCTGCAACAGCACCGCACCCACAGCCACTGACGAGGCATCACAGGCTACTATGAAAGGCTGGGACATGCCAGCATGCCGCGTGTCAGGATTTTAGCCAGATGAATCCTTCTGATAGTATCTGAATTAGGGGTTTCAGTTAGTTGGGCATAATTGCCAGCTAATTGCCTAGTTCAATACTATTTAATGTTATATATCTAATCAAGTTTAGGCTTGAAGGAAGCTGCATTCGCTGATGAAATGCCATCCAAAGATCTTTGTGGGAGTTTCCAGTGGAAAGCTGATGAATCCATTGCGAATCGTCCAAAATGGTTCCATCATCTAATTCAGAGCACTGGTGACTCATGCTGAGGATGCTCAAAGTCTTATTTATATACAAATTTATATATGATTGACCAGTGACTTATGCTGAGGATAAATTGACCTAATTTAATATTTGATGATCAGATGAGCAGATCTAAAAGGGAATTGCTATGAGTATGAATGAATAGAGTTTATGATCTGATAGAGAGTTGTGGCATCAAGAGGCCTATGGGTTTTCTGGCAGGTGATTGGCCAAAGAGTACTTGGGCGCAGCAGCCCTGAAAGTAGTATAAATAGTCGTTCATTCCCTCCTAATAAACATCTCTTGTTTTCCATCTTTCCTGTTTGTTTGAAATATCTTGGTGCAACTAGAGTGGGAAAGGTGGGAATGGAGGTCCCTGAAGGCGCAGGTGATCACGCCTGGAGTGGCTGGTGCTGCCAGCTCCCATGCCTCCTCTCTATGAGGAACCAGTGGGAACCTGGCCAGCTGGCTATCAGCGGATGAGCTGACAAGCCACCAACCCTAGCGGGGTGTAGCGCGGGAGGTGCCATAGCCGCCCAAGAAGGGGGATGGACTCGCCAGTGCATGCCCAGATGGGTTAGTGAAGGGTCACAAGGGTGGGGCAGCGCGGAAGTGCCTGAGCCGCCCAGAAAAGGGGCAGGAATTGCTGGGGCACACGCCAAGGACGCCTGGGGCTAAAGGAGAAGCCGTTGGTGGTTAGTTGGTAGGCTGGACGCAAGACTTATAGGGGTTGGTACGCCAATGAAGGCAAAATAGCAAAGAGCCACCAGTCTTCATACTGGTTGGTCTGGCACACTAGCGGAGCCCAAGGTTGATTTCGTGACACCGCAGGACAGGGGCTGTGACAAACACCTCCTTGATACCCTCAAACACCTACTGGCATTTGGGGGACCATTTAAAGGGGACATTCTTGCCGGTGAGGGGGTGCAATGGGGCTGCCAGCAGAGCGAGAGCTGGGGAAAATTTCCACAGAAAGGTTAGGGTCCTAAGGATGCTGCGAAGCTGCTTTTGAGTGGTTGGGGTAGGCCAAGACTGAATGGCCTCCAGCTTTCTGGGGGGACGGAATACCCATCCTTCAGGACAAGATTCCCTAAGAAAGGTCACCTCATCCCTGAAGAACTTGCACTTGCAGGGTTTTACAAATAGCCCTGTCTTGTGGATGGCCGCCACTACCACTTCAAGGTCCCTGACGTGTTGTTCAGAGGTGGGGGAGTGGACCAGAATGTCATTGATGTAGGACACTGCACAAGAGAAATGCAAGTCCCCCAGCACATTGTCAATAAGACGTTGGAAGGTGGCTGGCGCATTCTTCAAGCCAAACAGCATCACTCTGAACTGGAAAAGCCCTCAGCGAGTGAGGATTGCTGTGAGTCACTCCTATCCCCTCGCCACCCTCGCCTGATTGAAGGCATTGACCAGGTCCAAATTTGAGAAAACGCGAGACTTGGCGATGGCCTGTGCTATTCTCTGCTCTAAGGGCAAGGGGTATGGGTTCAGGATGGTTTTTTGTTAAAGTGTCCATAATCAATGCAGGGGTGCAGGGACCTATCTGCATTCCTGAAGAAAACTATGGGTGAGGTGATCGGAGAAGACTTATTGTCAAGCCACCCCTTCTCTAGCATGTCATCCAACCAACTGCTGAGAGCCCTATCTTCTTCCTCCATATAGGGGTAGAGGGGGCAGTTGATCTTGACTAGGTCGACCAACAAGTGGAACATCAAGTCATACTCAGAGTGGGATGGGAGATTGGTTGCCAGGGACATGTCAAAGATGGCATTGTATGGGGCTAGGAAGGGGGGAAAATTAGGAAGGAGGTCAGCTATAATGGGATCAGGTGGGGAAATGGAACCGAGGGATGTACCCTGGGGAATGGTTTTCAATAAAAGAATCTCACCACCCAATTTGTTGTTTTTAAACAACAAGGTGTTGGTGGCAAGATTGCTATGAATTTTTTGGCAGCGCCACCAGCCCACCCCCAAGATTACAGGGTAGAGCAGGTCCTGTACCACCAAAAAATGGTCAGTGAATACAAAGTCACGAATCAAGAAGTGCAATGGACGTTGGACGCTGCGGGACATCAAAGTCTCAGACGAGGCGCCCAGGATGAAGGAAGATTCATCCATCGCTAGGTCCAAGGACTGTGCCACACCAAGGTCGATGAAGTTACCCAATGCCCCGGTGTCAAGCAGTGCTTGCATTGTGACTACCCCTGACTCCAAGGGAAAGGAAATTGGAAACAAGAAGTATGCTTGGTCTTCTTTATTGGGGTGAGCTAGCGAAAGGGCGCCCAAGGAGGGGATTTAACCCAATATCAGAAGAAACTGGCCCAGATCTGCAGAAATGGGGTGCAGCTGATCTGGGGTCTCCAACACTTCCTTGTTCCACATAGGTAGATGTGGATTAATGCGCACAACCCCCCACTTTCGCCAGGGGGGATATGGGTTCACCTTGGGGGACAATCTTATCACACTGAGTAGCCTCCAAACACTGGGGGAGGATCTCATCACACTCAACAGACTCTGAACACTGGGGGCCCAACAATACAGCCTCCTGATCTGGGCTAGGGGCCGGCAGTATCATAAGTAGGGGTTCCTTTTGGGGGAAGTTAACCAAGGAAGCCCCTGAGGGGGAACAAAGGGCTTCTAGACCAGGGGATGCTTCCCCTGGCCGCGCCCACTGGCAGGAGGAGATGCAGTATGAGGTGCCTCAGGAGCGATGACAGGACATGCCAGGTTGTGCCAGGGCCTGGCCTCAATTGCCCAGGCCACAGAAAATGTGACCTCTAAAGATCCAGGGAGAGGATCCCAAGTGGCATGGGCTGCCAAAGTGGGGTCCAGGGATGCGTTTAATGTGGAGACTGCAATCTTGACTGGGATGGGAACCATTGGAGCCAGGACTGCGAAGGCCTCGATCAAGGAGGCCAGGTCCATGGCTGCCTGTCCCAAATTAAACAGGCGGAGGAGGCGGGCTGGTCTTGACCCAGGGGTCTGGACCGCTGAGGTAACCAACGCCAACAAGGAGGTGGGGTTGCCTGGCTTGGAAGCAGAGCGGAGCACTCGCCTGACCAAATGGCGGGCATCCTCATACAGGGCGTTGAGGAGGGTAACGCTCTGCTGTGCATCAGAGGGAAGTGGGGACTTCCCCCATCAGCAGTGAGGCGCACCTGGATCTCTGCCAGGAAGCCCAGGACTTGATCTGCCACCTCATCAGAGGGGACAGGGGGAACCACCAGCCCTGTTGCATTCGCTAAAGGGGTAACACTCTCTGTTGGTGCTTGGCGGGCTGGGGACCAGTTCAGCTGAGCCTGGCGGCAGGCCCAGATGAACGAGGCTACCGCCCAGCAGGAGAAGGTCAGGTCACAAAGGGAAAGCACGCTCAGAGTGAGGGCATAGGCCAGCGCATTGCCCATCCCAGCGAGGAGGGCGGAGAAGGCCAAAACTAGTGGTTGGTTCATTATGACATGGATGCAGCTAAGAAGAAGTAGACTGGGCTCCTAGTCAGGGTGCGCGAGCACCCAATGGAGGCCCCAGAATTCCAGAGGCATAGCGTTCCAGGCGACTAATATAAGTGGGGATCTAAGGGACACGTGAGGGAAGCAAACATTCAGTAAATGTACCAAAGGCCCCAAGGCAAAGAAGATGGTTGTGTTGGGGCAACCCCCAAGGGCGGGAGAGGCAGGGAGGATGACAACTCCTCCAGGGTTCGCGGTTGCTGGCCTTCAGAATCCAAAAGGGAGGCTTGTGCACCAGTGGGAGGCGTCCCAGAGACTGCCACGTTGTTGGGAATATGGATAAAAGTGTGGGAAACCCCATGAAAGAGGATGGAACTGAGTTTCCCCTGAAGGGGAAAAACCAGGTCCCACTGGTGAGCAGGACCCACAGTGGCAGGGGCGGTTATGGGAGCCAAACCCACGCGCGGTGGGCCAGGGACGCCTTGAGGCTGCTCCAACTGGAGAGCAGACTTGGTGGAATTGGCGTCCAAATAAATGGAAGGAACTCCATTTAATGAATGTGAGGAAACAAACGGAACAGTGGGCTCACCTTCAGGGGTGGGCCAGATTATCATGTTAATGATTCACTGCCACGTGGCAGTATTGAGCAATCAGATAATCCAGTCAGCGAACATCGGGAAAAGGATCTGGGCAATGGTGCATTCATCAGATTGATCAATGGAATCATATTTAAAGCTGTGCTAAAGCAGGCGGAGTCCATGGCAAACTAGGCAGATTATTGGATTTTATTTTGACAAAGGCAAAAAAGAATGAACCAACAACTTCCCTTGGTGGGTCCAGTTGCCTTTTAAATGATGCAATATGCATGGGGAAGTATCGGAGGATTGATTACCTGGGGAATAGGGAAGGAATTCGGTTGGCTAGCTTGGAGGGGGGTGAAAGGCGGCTCCCAATTTGACAAAAGCTTAAAAAAAATTTGCAAATTTTCCCAACTTCTTGTGACCAAGCCAAATTGATGCTGCTAATCTGGGTCTCAATGACTCAAATCAGCCTGCTCACATGGCGGGGCATTCCAGATTCATCTTGAAAGGCAGGGGTCCATGGCTTGGTTCATTGCGATTTGGGCCAATCCCACAAATGGGCGGCTCATATGATCTGAACTTCCTGGATCCATCTCAGAATGTCAGACCCAATGATCCAAGTCATTCAGAACCAGGTCTTTAATCTGAGATGTGTGCCAATATGGCTTCTGAAGCCAGCCAGCCCAGACTGGCTCCCCTCAGTCCAGAAATTACCAGACGGGCTCTGACACTGGGAATTGCAATTTCCCCAATTTTTGGCCATGGCTTGCTTGGGGAGTGGGTGACCTCAGGACCCTCTCCAAGACCCTGAAGTGAGCCATCTCCCTGCAGACCCCTTCTATCAATCCTACCAGGATTGAAGAGGGGGAAGGGGTGGGAGTGGGATAGCTTTGGGGAGGAAAGCTGTCACCAAGCGCTCATCTATTAAATAGGCGAGGTTACCCAGCTGTGACAGAGGGTCCACATGAGTCTTGGGACCCCTCTTCATCCAGAAAGGGTGCTGAACCCTATCCAGTTTCAAGGGCTGGTACCCAAGACTTACACATACCACACAGCTGTAAATCCCAAAAAAATCCTGTCATGATTTTAACCAGATGGAATCCTCCAATGATTTAACGTTATTTGGAATGATATAGCCAATCCTGGAAGAATGTTTTATTGACTGAATTTCGTGTGTTTTGATATGATTGCTAGTTAGTTGCTCCCCAATTTGGGTTGAGCCAAAATTAGTATTCCGCCAATTTTGGTATTTTAGGTTTGAGTGGGGCCAATTGGTGGCCCCAATTAGTATAAATATCACTGGTGACTAATAGCTGAGGATGATCCAATCAGTAAGCAGAATCAGTGGTCGATGCCAACGGCCATTCATGGTCTGTTGTGGGATTTCTGGCGGAAAGCCAATGTATTTGCTTACCCATGGATTCACTGTCTGATCCGATGTCAGTGGATCCAATGAATATGAGTTTGAGGTGGCTGAGGTTGTTTCTGATGTCTCATTTATTATCAAGATTAGATGATAATAGATGTCAGCAAGATGCTAAGATATTCTGAGTCAAAGCAAGTGACCAAAGTAGTTTCCAGTGCATTATTATCAAATTTGGAGGGTCAAAACCAAATTTGACATTTATTTAGGTTATTTATTTATATGGTTCACCAGTGACTTAAGACCAAGGATGAACCAAAGCTAATTTGGACATTGGTAAGGATGGAGCAAGAGGGTCGACGCCAGAGAAGAAATAATGTAAATAGAGAAGAAGAAGAAGAAAATAAGTGGTTGGCTGGAAGAACCAGCAGAAGAGATGATAGGTCAGCGATGGGCGCAGTAGCCCTTTTGTAAATAGTATAAATATCTGGCGCTTCCTCTCAATAAATATCTCCCTTTGCCTATTCTACCTTTTGTTATAAGTTTATATTTATTTCGTTGGTTGTAGTTTAGGTTGAAAGGGGATCCCCAAAATGGCATGGGTGACATGCTAAGGGGTTAGCTGGCGCTGCTAGCCCTGACGCCTAAGGTAAGATGGCAAGGGCTGACCAGTCTTCATACTGGTTAGCCTGCCAACTAAAAAAGCCCAAAGTCTATTTTCCAACAAGTCTTTTTGGAGGAGCCTGGTCAGTTGTATAATCTAATGACTAATTCTCTACAGTTTTTGACCCAAAATGTCCTAATCCTGGAGGGTTGTGGCGCTACTTTATAACCAATTTTATGGAAAGAGTTAAATTTTATTTTAAAAAAAGATCACCCATTCCATTAAGACATAGTGGTTATCCTTCTGGGACTTTGTTAAGTTTTCAGCCAATGGTGCAAGCTAAAATAACTTAACAATGAAAATGAGGATATAAGTGGGACCATCTAGAAAAAAAAAAAAAAAAAAAAAAAATGAGGATATAAGGTTGGGACCATCTAGTACTAAAAAAATGAGGATATAAACTCGCTTTTCAAGTGAAACTCCTGCTCATAATTGGGAAGTAGATTCTCCAATAATCTTTGATATTAGCCAAGTAACTCCAGCATGCTCACCATTCTTAAGTCTACTGGCACCATCAAATACAAGACCTTCTGTCTAAGTACACAATCAGGAAATTATTCCTCTATAATTGGGACTACTTCTCTGGCAGGCAACTATATACTTGTCTTTGGAAAGAATAAACACACACAACTATCTAATATAGTTGTAATGGCAACAGATATGAATATCAGACAGATGACAGATGGATAATTAGTATACTAAGTGACAGTAGTTATTAATGACCAATAAAATAGTAAATGATGATTAATTGATGTTTTTTATTTGCTGGGCGCCAGTATTATATACCTCTTGGGCATCTCCTGGCCAAACTCATCTAATAGATGAGTTCATTCATCTTATGCCAATCCTCTGCTGGTCATGGCAATAATTATGAAAAATCCCCAAGCTAATTCAGCCCATAAATTGACTAAAAATAACAATCGTTTCAGCCCAATTGAAAACAATTTTACTCTCATAAATGGGACAACTTTGAGTTTTGAACTCAACATCAAAATCTTCCCAATTAGAGCTATGTCATAACTTAACGTCTAACAATAAATGGGGAATGAAACATATATGATCATAAAAGATGACGCACCCCCAATCTGGGACGTTGGCAGGCCTCTCAATAGCACTAAGTACGCCCATAATTGGGACATCTATGTTTAAGTGCTTTATTATTGATTTTATTAATCAAACCCAACTTCCGCCTTAGTGCATTAAGATTAATGCAATAATTTAGGAGGTGCAATTGAGTTAATGCCGTGAGACCACTTTGCACTCAAGTGGACCCATAATCAGCCATAATATGATTATATCATAGCTATTATTATCTATGATAATCAGGCATCTCAGATGCAATTAGAGCGGTTATGAGGTGAGTCTGATTTATCAGATTATGCAGATGAATTGGGAGGATCAAAGTATCCATTAATGGGAGTAATCTATCAGCATTGATGGTTTTCACAAAGGGTTTGTTTTCAAGTCAACCATCAAAATCTAACATTTCCCCCCAATTGACTGGAATATAAACCCTGAATTTTCCAAAATTCATCTTCAATGTCTGAAAACAGCTCGTCCTCTGCATACCACAATTTTGTCACTTCCCTCAAACCCAAACAGCAGCATCAGTTTACTCGTCTGCCCAGAAACATGCATATGAATTTGTTCATGGGCTCACTCAGGCAGCAGAGTTGGGCCAGCTTCTTCCCGTGCCTACCATCATGATGTCAACTTGGCCCAACGCCATCATTGAGTTGGAAGTTGTCCAAGTGTGGATCCTACCCAAGGATCAATAGGGTATGAGCTCAGGTCTCATGCTTCCACAACTGTCTCAGCAGACAACTTCAGCCGCTCTTTTGATCCAAGAGAGCCAACCTTTTTGCTCCAGCTAGTTTATCAAGATGACGATCTTCTGGCAGAGTTTCTTTTTGTACTCAGCCATTTCCCAATGGCCCAAAACTACAGTGCGCTGCTGGGGTTGGACAACTATTCTCATTGAGGCCAACTGCTCAGCAAAACTCAGGCCAAATATGATCATCTTTATAACCCCATTCATCTTTTGCTAACTGAGGATCCCTCTATTCAACCTCAAGAGTTCGTTCAGGTCAACAGCTTTGTGGAGGAGGTCCTTGGTTCCTGGTCTGAGCCACTTTAGAATTGGCCTGATTTCGCTTCCTCTTTGGGTTTGATGACCCATGATGTTTAAGATGTTTGTTTTCGCTCAGCTGTTTGGGCAGCTTTTGAGGGCCCTTCATCAGGATAACGCTGATGCTTACCTCCCCAGGATGGCCGTAGTTGGCCATCTTATGCGCCTTTTCCACAACTAGATGCCTTCTGGTCATTTGTTGCATGTTCCCCCTCTAATCGAGTGGTGGAAAACCCAGGTTTAAGCGTTAGATTGTCAGCCTCAGAAATTTATCAGTAATGAACTGATTTTCTAGTTGACTGTCTTCTCTTGGGCGCATGTTTCCCATCCAATTGCAGGCTCAATTGGGTAACTATAAACAGTTTCATGCCTCCTCTCCCCATTGTTTTCTGGGAGTCATCTTCAATGAGTATGCTGTGCATCTGGCTCTATGCCATTATGGCCCTTTTTCTTGTCACCCAGAAACTAGATTGGGCTGAATTGGCACATGAAGCTGAAGGTTTGGGTTCTGAGTCGCCTCCCCTCAAAGCAGAGGAATAAAATTCATTATATCTATTAAAATTTACAATTTTCTTATTACTTGGAATATAAAATCTTATTCTTTTTTTCTTTTATTATGTATATAGATAATAAATAATAATTTTTTACTACTATTATATATATGTTTTTCAAAAATATTATTATTTTTCCTCATAACTATTATTTTCAATTAATTATATATGCTTATATTAAAATTCTTCTCTTCTTATTGGGCCACTTTTTTAACTTCCTTAGGAATTTAGCATGGACTCAATTATATACATGGCCCAAATTCTTCTCCTTAATAGTGTAAGAAAAGTTTGAAGTCTTCTCTATAACTTCAAATGGACCAACCCAAATGCAATTTAACTTGTGAATTTGGCCCAAACTATGGGTATTATAAGATAATACTTCATCCCCCACAGCGAATTTGGGCAGATTGTATTGGGTTTTTTGATCTTTCTCATGTTGGGCCTTAAGAAGTTCAAAGTTATTATTGAAAGCCTGGGCTTGAAGTTTAATTAAGGTCTTTGCAAGCCTCTCAACATACTGAGAATAGCTCAATTCCTGGGGTTCTTGTAATAAGGAATACAACAATGGTGGTAAGGCTGAATACTTTCCATATAGAAGATGGAATGGAGACATCTTTGTGGCTGAATGGTAAGAAATGTTGTAGGCAAAAATAGCTGAACTGAGGAATGTACTCCATTCAGAGGGCTTCTGAGAAGTCAGTTTTCTTGGGATATTGACAAGTGTTCCATTAACTCGTTCCACTGCACCATTTGTTTATGGGTGGTATGGAGTTGACAGAACACCACGCACCCCCATCAATTCATTGAGCTTCTGGAGAATAACTGCAGTGAAACATGTGCCATTATCTGTTAATATAAATTGAGGACATCCGTGCCAATGAATAACTTGCTCCAATATAACTTTAGCAGTTGTTGAGGCTCCTAAGTCCCAAATAGCCCTGGCTTCAACCCATTTTGTTAAGTGATCAATTGCCACAATAATATATTTGGCTTTCACATTGCTAATTGGGAGGGGTCCAACCACATCTATAAATATAGTGTGTTAAGCAAATTTGGGCCGGACAAGATGGTACAAAGTAGCTTTTTGGAAGGGTTTTCCCCTTGGCACTCTTGGCAACAGCTCAAAGTTTCATGAATGTTGAAATGTATTGATGCCCAATAATAATTTTGCTTGAGTTGCTCCTTTGTTTTCTTGAAGTCTCCATGGCTGGTGGCCTTATGAGCAGCCAAAATCAAATCTGCTCAACCCATATGGATGGGGAAATATATATTTCTTCCCATCAATCACCTTGAATAATACTCATTTATCAGTGTGAGTGTCCTTTCTTAATTAGGGGAGAATTTTCTGCATGGATTCAGACTCATTGTTAAGATAAAAATGCATCAGATGTGAGATTGAAACTTTTTTGTTTTTTGATAAAATTAGGTGTTATATTTTTTCAGTTATCATTTTTTTATATTTTTATATTCTTTATATATTGATTTTTCTTTCCTTTATATATATTTTATAATTCTATACCACCCTGCCCAGCCTATGAAAAATTCAATGGCTATTAGGGCGGTTTTACTTTTTCCAATCAGTGATCATGCCCAATTACAGGTGCATTTTAGCTAGAAACTGATATAATGGCCTTCTTTGCCAAGCTATCATCCAATTGAATTTAGACATGACTTCCAAAAGGTAGAGGATTGTCTCTTTGCTCTGAAGAAAACTAGTCAAGGACCATATGCAGTGTCCTGATATAGCAGATATGATTTGAATATTGTAATTGAAATTGGGATGTGTCACAAACTCAGCTATTAGTGACTTATGGCCTTCTTTGACAGTTTTTGGCAGATAATAAGGTTTGAGCTCCTTTTGGCCTCATTCTCTAGTAGTTAAAGCATTGCTTCTCTCATTAGAATGGCATGGAAGACTACTGGCCAAAATGGATTTTTGAGTAAAGTTTGATTCTGATGTAGATAAATTTGCCCTAACTAGAGGCGGATGTTTAAACCAGAGGAATTTCCACCATTGTCTGAGGATACTGGTTCATTAATGTCCATATTTTTATGTAAGTGAGAATCATTTGATGTGCAAGAAAGAGATTTTTAGAATAACTATGGGCATTGAAATCCATATCAAACAATTTTCTGCCTGCTTTAAGGGAATTAATTAAATCCATTCCATCTTCATTGTGGGTTTGAGGACATGAAAATGTGTAAAGCGCCTTATAAGTTTCTGTTTTGTTGTTTCCATATTTTTGGGAAACTTCTGATGGTTGAAAATTGAAATCCATTATAGTAGTTGTGTTTGTCCCTGTAGTGCGTTTGATGCCCCTGTAGTGAGCACCAAAATGTTAAGTTTTCAGCCAATGGTGCAAGCTAAAATAACTTAACAATGAAATTGAGGATATAATCTCGCTTTTCAAATGAAACTCCTGCTCATAATTGGGAAGTAGATTCTCCAATAATCCTTGGTAATAGCCAAGTAACTCTGGTATGCTCACCGTTCTTAAGTCTACTGGCACCAACGAATATAAGACCTTCTGTCTTTGTACAAAATCAGGAAATTATTCCTCTATAATCGGGACTACTTCTCCAGCAGGCAACTATATACTTGTCTTTGGAAAGAATAAACACACACAACTATCTAATATAGATGTAATGGCAACAGACATGAATATCAGATAGATGACAGATGGATAATAATTAATAAACTAAGCGACAGTAGTTATTAATGATCAATAAACTAGTAAATGATGATTAATTGATGTTTTATTAATTGGCCAGGCGCCAGTATTATATACCTCTTGGGCATCTCCTGGCCAAACTCATCTAATAGATGAGTTCATTCATATTATGCCAATCCTCTGCTGGTCATGGCAATAATTATGAAAAATCCCCAAGCCAATTCAGCCCATAAATTGACTAAAAATAACAATCGTTTCAGCCCAATTGAAAACAATTTTACTCTCATAAATGGGACAACTTTGAGTTTTGAACTCAACATCAAAATCTCCCCAATTAGAGCTATGTCATAACTTGATGTCTAACAATAAATGGGGAATGAAACATATATGATCATAAAAGATGACGCACCCCAATCTGGGACGTTGGCAGGCCTCTCAATAGCACTAAGTACGCCCATAATTGGGACATCTATGTTTAAGTGCTTTATTATTGATTTTATTAATCAAACCCAACTTCCGCCTTAGTGCATTGATATTAATGCACTAATTTAGGAGGTGCAATTGAGTTAATGCCGTGAGACCACTTTGCACTCAAGTGGACCCATAATCAGCCATAATATGATTATATCATAGCTATTATTATCTATGATATTCAGGCATCTCAGATGCAATTAGAGCGGTTAAGAGGTGAATCTGATTTATCAGATTATGCAGATGAATTGGGAGGATCAAAGTATCCATTAATGGGAG
Source organism: Massospora cicadina (assembly GCA_022478985.1). Classification (NCBI taxonomy): domain Eukaryota; kingdom Fungi; phylum Entomophthoromycota; class Entomophthoromycetes; order Entomophthorales; family Entomophthoraceae; genus Massospora; species Massospora cicadina. The sequence continues at coordinate 69,375 of JAKSZP010008067.1, read as the reverse complement.
TAATCTATCAGCATTGATGGTTTTCTCAAAGGGTTTGTTTTCAAGTCAACCATCAAAATCTTACAGACTTGGTCTTCAAGTCCACAAGTAATTTAGTCTCCCATGGAGAGTCTAACTGAGCATCAAAGACCTGGGCTAGGTGGGGAACGTCTAGGGATAAGCTGGAAAAGGATTCAGAGAGGGGGCGAGTATCAAAATATGTGACTATGGAACAATAGTGGTAAGATTGGGGATGTCATCCGCTCTGGCATAAAAGATGGGTAACTTAACATATCTGGTAAGACATTCAAATGCCCCTTGACGAGATCATACTTTAAGTGGAAGTTGCAGTATTTAAGTTGGGCGCGGGACTGGCAGTGGGCTAGTCTATGTGCCTTCTTTAGGACATCTGAGATTGGTGGTTGTTCCTCATTGTAATCTCATAATGTAACCCTTTAAGATTATATTGCCATTGAGATAATCTCTAGGGCACAGCTTTCATCTCTTTTTCATAGGATTCTTAAGCTTGATATGAAGATGTAATCTTGCAGAGAAGTATGCAATGGAGTGTTCAGCTCCATCAAGATCCTAAAAAATCATTGTATTCATAGCAATAGATGGTGTGTTTTAGGCCATATTAAAGGGCCTAGACATGTCATTTGCTGGAGATTTAGGCCAATAGGTAGGCCTTTTTAATAAAATCAGATGCCTTCTGGCATCCACTTGGTAATTGAGAGGTCTTCTTTCTGATAATTGAACTGAGAGGTGCCACCAATTGTGCAAGGCCGGGGGAGAAATTCTTTAGTAAGGTCACGGCACCCAGAAAACTCCTAAGTTTCTTTTGAGAAGCTGGAGTTGGCCACAATTGGATTGCCTTCATCTTGCATGAGGGTAATGCATATCCATCATTAAAGACAAGGTCAATCAGAAAGAATAATAAGAAAAGTCATCTCCTCTCTGAAAAGTTTCACATAGAAGGCTTGATAAAGAGATCAGCTTTTATAGTGCATTCATAACCGCTCCTAAACTTTTAGCATACTGTTTATAATTGGGCTTTGGATCAAGATATTAAGGTAAGCAATAGCTCAAGAGAACTGGAGTTCTCCCAAAAATAGTCAAAAGAAGTCCCTATAAAATTTCTGGAGCATTTTTAAACCAAAGGGAATCCCTCAAAACTATAGCATCCCAAACCAAGCTTGGTTGTGTCATAAATCATGTCATCATATGATGTAAACAGCAGGATTAAGGAGGAAATTGCTAAGTCTAAACATGATTAAGTGCTACTTTGCCTAATATGAAACATACCATGAAACATCGTTGGGTAAGGGCCAAGCATGTACAGAGTGGTTTCAAGGAGACGGTTGATGTTTTGGGAATATTACATCTAGAATATTACATCTAGAATATTAAAATATTGAACCATTCTAACAATAAAACGGTCATTACATTTTTTTTCTTCCTAGGAATTAGAGCAGCAATCTTGTACAATATTAACAAGTCTGAAAACATATATTTTTATTTTGCTACTTGAGCTTGGTCCTAATTAAAATATTTTATTACTATTAATGCTAGTTTAGTTTTATTGGCTGAGATTGGCTTAGTGCCGCGACAAAACAATCCTGACCCCCAATTTTTCTAGTAATCATTTTCGCCATACTAACTTTTCTGTTAGTTAACTCCGCTTATAATATTACTATTAAATTATATATAAAATATGCTTTTGGTTTGGCTTAATTGCAGACCTCCCCAAGGGGGTATCCACCAATATGGGTCATTATATTTATTTAATTTAAATGATGATCCAACTCCACCGTTCATAAAGTTTGTAACACTCTTGATTGAGGCTCTTCAAGGCTTAGACCAATTTTATAAAAAGTGATGAACTCTACCTTAGAATATAATAAAGTCATCACCTTTCAGTGCAACATGGCAATCTTCACCGCATTATTTTACATTCATCTATGTTACCCAGGTGTTGGCATCATCCACAGTTTCTAGTTTTTTGTTGCTAAAGTAAAACCCTTGTGATCTGGATTTTGATCCCACATCACCTTTCCAAAAATAGGGGAGTTACAGACACTTTCCTTACATTAGTTAAACCCTTTTACTATATTTGCATGAATCTTTTATGAGTATGACTCTTTATTATCATGAACTTGTTACTTTGGCTATTTGTTATGGTTACTATTCTCCTCACTACCCTCTTTTCCCTCTTCTTATACTGCTTACGTCTTAGAAAATTTCTTTCCAAGACCAGCTATAGGTTCTATCCTTCATGCACATACTTGGTGTTTTAGACTCTTACAAATCTGCTTTAAAAATTCCAAAAACAACCTTAGAAAACTTATTTGAAATTGAGTAGGCTTTGACTTCTATCTCTTCAATAACTTTTATTGGATCTTCTTTATAGAGCCCGCATCCATCTCCTTATGGTGATAAAATTTTGTGTTGAGTTTTACCCAGTGCAGCTAATTGGATATTTATAGTCTTCAAATCCAAACTAGATTTAGGAATTCAATGAAAGGTTTGAAACAACTTCTGGAATCACGTCATAAGACCTACCTTACTTTAAAATGGTCCATGAGTTACTCATTCCATTAAGAGCAGCACAATGAAGCCTAAATATATGAACCTTGCATCAGACTCAGGCCCTGCCTTTGTCTGACGTCATCAAAGTATTATTTCTTCATTTAAAACTTACTGTATATGGAAAAATGCTCAGGTAAATATTGTCTCTTATGCCAACTTTGATAGGGTAATTGCTGCCTTCCTTAGTAATTTTCCCACCCCAACCAATGTTAGGACTATGAATTTAGATGAATATGTTTCACTCATGGGATACTTTTAGATTGCAACCTAAAATAAGAAGTTTCACTACTAGAAGAGGCGGAGGTTTTTTTGCTGAGACCTCTCTGATCTTAATGGAATCCAAGGGCTAACAAGATTCTAGCATTGTGCCTCCAATTAATTTAAAATTTGATATAATTTTTGAGTTGTATTTACCTCCAGCGTGACAAAGAGAGCTTTTATTGGAACATGTATTGCTGTTTTGAATATGTTAAATGACATTCATCCTGCAATCAGATCAAAGATTCTACCTTTGGAACCAAAAAGAGAAGCATTGAACGTAAAGAATCAATTTTTATAAAAACCACTTAATTTTTTTTCTATCCCTGTATTTACTTTAGTAGATCAGATCACCCCTGAAACTCCTCGCTTAACTAATAACATTATTTGCCACAATTAGGCGGCTGAAAAGGAACATATTTTACAATATGGTATAATATGCAATTACAAAAACGGTTTGGGAATGTTCCTTTCAGAGCAACAGTGGCGAGGTATCCCACACCTTTATTCTTTCTACATAACATACAGATGATATTATTATGCTTTAGTTATACCCTGCAAGTGAGGTCTTTGCAATTTCTGTTTTTAAATAAATATTCTTATTACTGTGTATTTCTAGAACTCTCTCTTCCCCTTAGGAAAGTTAGAACTTCACTTATGTTGTAAACAGATGCCTATGAGATTTTATGATCAGGACTTAGCTGATCACCTTGAGTACACTACTTGCCTGTCCTTATGATTAGAGAGGGTGCCTTACAGGATATTCTAACACTGAAAGTTCAGGGTCTTGTTGAGTTTCAAGTTGGCAAATATGAACTTTCTGGATCACTTCCTGGCAGTAAAGAAACTTCTGTACCCAATTTTTTTGGGAGCAGAGTGGTGATGTAATTTTAATAAATCAATTTTAAGACCAATGCTCTGACCCTCACTTTAGTTTTTGGGGAAAGTATAATTATCCCTATGCCAGCTGAAGTCACCTCAAATAATTTTCCCCAAAAGCCAAGTGTAGAAACTTACCATCGAGCTTCTTATACTTACCCACGTCAGATTTTATTGCCTCCCTGTTTAAAGAGTATACATCTCTTTTGATGCGGCTACCAAAAATGGTTTACTTGACCAATCTGAGTTTTTGTTATATTAAGCTTAGAATGGAATTGGTTTGCATTTTCTCTTCCATCTACAACTTGACACTGTGAAAAGATGCAGAGCTGCATGTTTGGGTTATGGGGCAATTAGCCAAGGGTTTTATCTTCCAGTTTACTCTACATATTCTCACTGCTCTTTGTATGTGGAGAAAGCAGATAGTACCCTACGTCCCTGTGAAGATTATGGTAAACTGAACAATGTTACTACTAATGATCTGCATAAACCATCTCTTTGAAGGCTCAAATAGATACATATTTTAAAAATCCAAAGCATTCATCAAGCTTGATTGCTTAAACGCTTTTAAATAAACTCAAAAAAAAGGGGAAGGAAAGCCATACTGCTTTCTGCACTAGGAAGGGGATTTTCCAATTCTTAGTCATAACATTTGACCTTAAGAATGCTCTTGATATCTTTCAAATTTGTATTGATGAGGCGCTAGAGACTTGATAGCAGTATGTGTATTGCCCTATATGGGCAATATCTTAGTATTATCCCTGGTTCAAGAATCACTTGAAATTAATTTAAGAAAGTGTTTGAACAATTGAGAGTGGCTAACTTGAAGTTAAGGATGAGTAAATGTGAATTTAAAAAATCACAAGTCACCTTCTTGGGCAACATCATGTTTAATAAAGGTCATATGATCATTATGGACAAGGATAAAGCCATTTGTGATTGGCCCACACCAACCTCAGTAAAGAGACTGTGAAGCTTTTTGGGGACATGTACCTTCCTTAGTAATTTCATTTTCTAGCCTTATGTAGCTTGCCACGCCCTTGTATAAGGCCAGTGTTGCTAAATCCCTACAGTGGTCTTCTGCACTAGAGGACGCCTTTATTGCTGTGAAGTGCACCTTGCTTTCCACATATGACTTCACCACTGGACCCAGAATAGTAATTCATTGTGGCTACCAACTTTTTCAATTTATGGTATTTCTGCCATTCTATTATAAGTGGGAAAAGATGGTATTTATCATCTAGTGAGATATTTCTCGCGCAAATTGTCCTTCCCTGAGGTAAACTATGAGGTAGATGACGAAGAGCTACTAGCAGTAGTGGAAGCGTTAACTTACTAGCACCTCCATTTGCATTATTTTCACAGCCATTTTCAGATTCAAACTGACCATCAACTTTGCAGTAATACCGCGCACCTCATGTCATACCCCACATGAAACCTGTGACATAAGACCCTTGCTCAGTTTGTTTTCTCTTTTGAATTAATAAAAGGCAAGTACAATATCTTAGCTGATGCCTTAAGTCGCAACCCTGCCTTAGCTCCTGACCCCATGGAAGTGAAGCATAACACTGACTGGTGATTCCTCTAGTTAAAGTTGCATCCAACCAGCCAACCACTATCACCCACTCTCCTGTTCTTGCTTCCATGGAGGATCTAAAAATATAGTATGTTCAAATGGGTCATCCTGTACCAACCATTATCATTGGTTACAACCAAATCCTTGACAGAGCATCTTATACCATGAGGATCTTATGAGGTAGAATCATGTAAGGATCATATAGTATGGTTCCAGGAATGCTTATGGGTTCCTGATAGACCTCTTATCCTGTAGCTAATCAAGGAGAATTATAATGGAATTACCTTGGGTACCAAAGGAAGGAAAAAACTCTGGAGTTTATCTGCCTTATGTATACTGAAAGTGAATTTTTCACAGGTGTCTCAGATACCAAGTAGTACCTATTGTGCAACAGAATAAAATTATATTATCATCCTCTTACTGGTATGATGGTCCTAATATCAAAGCAAATGGGACCTGGGCTTCCCTTTTGGTTGACTATTGTAGAGCTACCCCTTTCAGATGGGTATGATGCCATCATGGTGGTCAGCGTCAGGAGTCGAAATGATGAGCAAGTTGAGATCCCCACTCCCAAATTAAGCCTCTATAAGTCAACTCTCAAGCTCTCATTATTGAAACCCATCCCTAAAGGCACCCAAAAACTTGAAAAAGGAATCTTAAAATGTTCATAAATCGATGGAAATGCTTTCTGAAATTTCACATCCACTCCTAAACCTCAAAAGCACAGCTTCCACCTTTGTGTTTCATGAGGACAATGCAGAACAATGAGGGCATCAAGCAGGCAGCTGGTATGGAAAGAACTAAAAGATCCTTATTGTATAAAGCCATGGATGTCTCCTCAGAACCATTTCCCCACACACCCTATAGATATCGACCCCTTTCAACTTAATAAAGTAGTCTATTTCACTCCATATTTTCATTTTCATCAAACTATCCACTAGTTTCTCAGCTTCAAGCCCAATATCAAACCCCAGCTACAGTCAAGCGAAGTGTTACGCCTATATAAGTGGTGATTACTACAGGGTGATTTGAGCTATCCAAGTGAAAATGTCTTTTACAAAAAATGGAGAATAGTAACAATCAAGCAAACCAACTTGCCAATTGGTCAAGAAGCGTAACTTGATGGATTAACACCTATTAGTTCGAATTAACTCCTCTATACTAAAAGCCTAAAATTTTGGCCCATCTTCCAATTTGTCTTACCATCCGTTGATTATGACCAGTATCAACTCCAATATGAGAACCTCAACGAGATTATTAAACAACTATTGAATGGCATCTACTCCATGGGAGGCCAGTCCAGTCACTACCAAGCCTCTTTAATGCCTTCCATGATGCAGATTTATATAACTTGGCCCTACTACCTTTGGGATAATTGGCTTTAGGTATTGAAAGCTATCTATGAAGCTTCGTCCATCCAGCCATACACCAAATTTTACAAATAATTGGGTTGCATCACAATGATGTCGCGTGACAACTTGGGCCCACTCAAATCTTACACTCAAATATTGTAAATTTCTATAATGCTGCCTCCTCCTTCATTAATGAAAATTAAAAAACCATTGTCAATAACTGTCATCTGATCAATGAGGCGTGTAATCAACTCGCTATGTTAGATAATAGAATTTTGGGATACCTTGAGGTCAAGCTTCATTAAAATGGGCAATTCCTTGAGTTTGCCTGGATTCAGTGACTCAACCAGATCAAGGACCTTGTGTGGGCACTCTGGCAGCATTGATAAGAGTTGTCCTCTTACAATAGCGCCTCCAGGAGCAAAGTCCTAAAGGTTTTCAAGTTCCCAGGAACCCTAAGGACCTTCAAGTCCCTTTGTGCCTGCCCCTGGTGATCCTAAAGGCTCTTGGAAACAAGAATTTTTAATGGCACACACTGCTTTATAAGGCAAAATACTAAAAGTGGCTCAAAAATGTAAACTCTGAGTAGACATAGTCCCTCTTGATCCCAGAGTCTTGATCAATGCCTTGTCAGATGAGATGGATACTTTTTATGCATTTACCAAGCTCACCAATAACCACATTCTCTAACTCAAACAAACCTTCATGGTCTCAAATCTAACTTAAGTAACTTTGAGAGTCAGGTTCTCCTCCAACATGCCAAAATTTAAGCTCTTAAGGAGCAACTTGCCTTGAAGCTTCAATTATCTCTCTAAACCGAAATTGGGATGAGATTCAGAGGAATCTGGAAGGATTAATATGACTTTAGATTAACAAGCCCTTGCAACTATGAAGACAACTGAGATTTCAGAGTCTGACCAGTTCCTGCCATCAACACTCTTTCCACTCCTCTTGTGACTAGCTTTTATCTAGTTTTAAGGAGAAGTTCATCCTCAATCAGGAAAGTATTGCCTCATTCCTGTACGCTTATAGAGCTTAATGGAGGAGACCACTGACCATCAGAAGGTGAAGTTTAATCACTTCTGTCTGAATGGTAAAACATGAAAATTATGACTTCATACTTAAAGGGGTTTCATACTTGGGAACAAGTTTGTATGGCCCTAATCCAGGAGTTTGGAGGCAACCAGACATTGGCCAATCAGAAGAAGGCATTTATGGCCATTTGGATGAACAATAGAGAAAGCCCTATGGAGTTTGCCAGCTTATTCTATGCCCAAACACAACCTTTGGCAAACACTAATCATATTACAACTGATGACGCCATAACTGCGGCCCTCTATACATTTGGATCTTATCCTGATGTCCAAATGCACATTTTTGGCCAGAAGATCACCCTCAACTTTATCTGGGAATTTAGGAAGCACTCAATGAAATTCCTGCATTTATCCTGCTTCAAAAGTCCTCTACATCCGCCTCTCCCAGCCTTTCTCAAGTCCATGTTGTCAAAAACCAAAAAACCCAGAACTCAATGCTCCTACTACACTTAAATCTGTTGTAGCGCCAAGACTTGTTGGAAGAGACTTTCCAAGGAGGAGGGAAAGGATAGTCAGCATGAAGGATGAGGCACTTCATGCTGACTTCTCTGTACAACCTCAAGAATGTTTAGAAACCTCCAATGGGTCTAATGCTGCCAAAAGCAGACAATTTGTAACCATTAACATAAGGAACCTGATAATGCTTACTTTTCTTCTGATGAACCTCCTATGTTCCTCACTCTACTCTCTCAGTTTGGAACATTAGTTACATGCATTTTGTTTGAGCTCATAGAATTTCTATCCACGCCATTGGTGACAATGGTTTCTCCATATATCATTTTATGTAAATTGATGGAGCTCATCAAAGTCACTTCTAATTTGTCTCACTACACGAGGTATGGCACAGCCAACCACAATGCACAAGGTCCATAGGAGCCTATTCCTCACTGCCCATTCGCTTTGGCAAGCTTTCAGTGAACCTTAGCCAAAGAATTAGACAACCTAATTTGAGATATTCTCCTTGGGACCCAATTTCTCTGGGACTATTCTGCCATCATGTACTAAGTTGACGTATTCTTATCCCTTTTAGGACATAATGTTTCATTAGTTTGATACTCCTCATAGCTCCAAGATGGAGATTAAAGATTGGGCTTTCCTGTTGTAAAAAGTTAAATTACCAGGCTAGAATATCATGCTAGGGGTTCTCACTTATGGATATTGCCTCCTGCAGTAGATGACTAAAAAGGCATGACTATTTATTTTACCCAAGATGACCACTATACCGCCAAAGCCTCAAGTCATCGTTGATACTTGAGTACATGTCATATTCTGGTGGTTGACTCTAAAATTAAACCCTTTGACAATCATCAAATCAGGCAATTACCCTTTTAATAACTTGGGCTGATTACCCTTACAATCAACTTAAGACGATTACTCTTTTATTAACTTGGGCCATATATCCTTACATCAATTCAGGCTAATTATACTTATGACAACTCAGCTATTAGTCTAAATTTGAACATTTGTATTAACTATAATTTAAAGAAACCGTCCTAGGATCAATTTTTAAATTAGCTCTAAAAATCCCATGGACCAAAAACAATAAGATTTTTCCATCAAATTTATTGCATTCAGTTTTCTAACCTATGGCGAATTTTGGATGTCAATCCTCATAATTGTCACAGTAGCACTTGCACAGGGACCGCCCAAATGGAAATACCTAGTACTATCAAGAGGCCTGCTGACGTCCCAATTAAGGAAATGTCATTTATTTCATATCATTACCAAATTTTCCAGAAGTTATATTTTGTCAGTTAAATGACAGAACTCAAACCATGCTGACCTTAGGACAAATTTGCACACTCATGTTGCAATTTTTGTACCTGAAACCTTTCAATTTTGAGAGTATTTTGCCACCAATAGTCCTAGTAATAGGTCATGGTCATATCAGTTCAAGGGCCAAACTGAGGTGGAAAATAATATCTGCAGGGATTGCACGCTCAAAATGTGTCAAGAGATGCCCTAGGGTATAAATACTGGCCCCTGGCCTAATGAAATTAACATTCAATAATATCTCCAAAATAAAGATATATTTTACTTGAGTTTTTGTGTACCTGTTAGAGCACCCAGTGCAGACAACTTTGCGGGATGAAACCCAGGGTACTTCCCCTCACTACACTGGGGCTGCACAGATCTAAGCACCACCAAAGTGGGCCCAACCACAGGTGGGGTGCCTCACACCACCCCCATGATATATTTTTCTTAATTATCTTTTTATTTAACTGAGGCAAGCTGACCGGGGACAGGCATTATTGAAAGAAAGAAAGAAATGACATGAAACCTGAACAGGGTCAACTCCATCAAAGAAAGTTTTTCCACCTCCAGATCGGGATTCAAATTTTTCTGGTTACGTCATGGGTAAGATTTTCGTGTTATTAGACCTACTAACTGACAATAGCTTCCTTTGGCTGGCACCTCAATTGATGTGCAAAGGGTGGGAATCGAACCCGCAACCTTCAGGTTGGTAGCCGTACACCCTTACCAACTCGCCTTCCACCCCCTTTCTTTTAAATTTTTTAAATTTATTGTAGGGAAGGCTGACCATGGGATGGACACTTCCAAATATGACTCAGACGAGACAAAACTTAGTACCAGGGGAGGCACCCCAGAGAAGCGATGCTATCTCTTGTTGCCAGCGGGAATGCCACTTATGGGAAGGGGGAGGGAACGTGTGTAGGGGGCGTAGCCACTATTGAGCACATGTGGAGGAAGGGGTCTGATTTGATGAACCAGACTGGGAACCAGGAGGAGATCAGCTGTTGGCAACGCGGTGGGAGATATCCAAACATCCATGCTTGAAAGTGATCCACCAAATGAGACCAAAATCTGTGGACAGCTTCAGGGAGGGTGGGGATGGATCCAGCGATGGCATCCAAGACAATTGTGTGGATAGTCCACATGGCGATTGCAACCACCAGAGCACAAAGGGAGGGTGGGAGGGGAGGCCATTGATGAAGCAAACATATCTCTTGACAGACTGAAGGGATGTGTTTGATCCTGGCCTAGCAGATGTTGGACTTCGCGCCATATTACTTTAGAGGTGGGGCACTTCTCCAGGCGGTGAAACAGCGTTCCATACTGGCCACACACGACACAGGATGAGTGTAAAGCATTAGAGCGCTCAGCTTTATGATACACCCGCCTCAGGCAGCGCCACACATGGGAGTGGACTTGAGGCTGCAACAGAGGATGGTGTGCATATTTCCAGATAGTCTTTTAGGTCTCAGTGGCTATAAAGGATGTCCATCATGTCCAGGTAGTCCACCCTGGATAGGACTTGGGGTCGAATGGGGATCACGCCATCATGGATGGGTAGCCCCTGTACCTCTTGTGTGAACTGAGGAGAGGGGCGGCCTCTTCAGGTTGTATGTCCACTAATATGAATTCTCCACTCTGCACTTCGCATGGAGAGTAGGATTTGTTTGTAGTGGGTTTTGGTCCCGTGAGGACCTGTGGCTGATGTGTGTGATGCGAGGTATTTCATCAGGGAGTGGGGGTTTGATGGATTGTTGAGGCCCAAGGCTCGGGAGAAGTTGGAGTGGGCCACGCAGGACCAGTGTTGGGATGGGAGTGTAGGAGCAGTGACGGCCGCAATCCAGGTGCCCAGGATCTTGGCGGCATGGGATTTGAAGTCAAGTAGGCCCATGTCACCATGATGATGAGGGCCAAACATGACCTCTAGCTGTACTGGTGGAGGGCGGCCTGACCAAAGCCAACCTTGTAGCAAAGCATACAGGGATTTGAAGAAGCTTGGGGAGAAGGGGATGACGTGGGCTCCAAACCAGACTTTGGATAGGAGCATAGAGTTGGCAAGAACAACCCTGCCAGTGAGGGTAGTAGGGTGGGCTCTGAGAGAGGCGATTCGCTTTGTCACGTTGTCCAGTATATGGCACTCCATTACTGCTGACGCATATCCACCTGCCTCCAACCACACGCCCAGATGGCGTACCAGTCCTATGGTAGGTCGTGGCACAAAGGGGAGCACCAGTGGAGCGGTGTATTTTGAGTTAGTAAGGCGTGGACATGGGCGAGCAGATGGGCCAGGTTGGGAACTACTTGCTGGGGCCCAGCAGTTCTGAAACTGACCAAGGAGGATGATTTCAGTTTTGGAGGCGTTCAGTGCCGCGTTGCTTACCCGGGAATATTCCTGGATGAGGGCTTCAAGCGCGTGCATCTTTGTTATTAGACACCCCCACCACGCAATCATCTGCAAATGCCATCATCTTGACTGGGGTTTGGCCTGGCACATGGACCCCAGTGAGTTGGGCATTCACATTTCGCAGTAGTGGGTCAAGGCTGAAGTTGTATAAGAGTGGGCTAAGGGGGTCCCCTTGTCGCAGGCCCCTTTGAGGATGGACTACTTCCATTAGGAAACCTGGGCCGCGCACTGCCATTATTGCAGATTCTGTGAGCAGCATCACCCAGTTATTGAAGCGGGGAGGTAGGCGGGATTGTTGGAGGCAGGCCCTAAGGTATTCCCAGTTTACTCTATCATAGGCCTTTTGTTGGTCCAAGAATACAAGTGCCCCAGAGGCTGTGGACTGACACACATTAGCCACAGAGTGCACGTTATCCCAAATCGACCTTCTGGGGATGAAACCGAATTGTTCTGGAGAGATGGTGGCAGATGCTACAGTCCCTAAACGGTTAGCCATGATTTTTGTTAAAATTTTGGTGTCTGTGTTTGTTAGAGAAATGGGGCGCCAGTTGGCTAAGTCTAGCCTATCCCCTTTCTTGAAGAGAGTGACCATAAAGACCTCATGTCCTCCTGGTAGGAGGCGCGTTTCCAACAGGCTTTGGTTGAGTGAGGCTAGCAGCAATGGGGATATATATTTAAAATATTTTTTGTAGAACTCATATGGAATGCCATCTGGGCCTGGGCATTTTTGGTTTGGCGTACCGCAAATGGTAGTCCATAATATGGTCGGAGTAATTAAATTCATTATTTCTGGGTATCAGAAAATGGTGCAGATATGAGCTCTGTCGAGAAATTCCACCATTTCAGCTGGCTGAATTGGTTCAGCTCGGTATAACTTGGAGTAATATCTTTGTGTTTCAATTGCCACTTCAGCTGGTATGTCCAAAATAGAATTATCCGATCTTCACACCTGTGTGCAGGCCACGCTCTAGCATGGTGCAAAATTTTTTTTGAAGAAGTATGCGGTGCACTTGTCACCTTTAGTGATGCGTGTGGCCCTGTATTGGACACAAACCCAATGTTTGTGTTGCCTTTCAAGTGCGTTGAGGTGGGCGGCTGCCTCCGCCCACTTCTGGCCCATGCAGGGCTATATCCTGAGGCTGGAATGTTGGACTCCAAGTGGGCCAGTTCTGCCAGCACGCGCGATATAACTGCCAATGTGGCTCGTGAGCATCTGGATGAGAGATGGCGATAGTGGCAGATGGTGTCTTCTTTGAAAGTTGCCCATGTGGAAATGGGGTCCGCGCAAAACGGTGCAACAAACAATTTTGCCAAAGTTGCCTCTTCCACCCACATGGAAAATCCTGGCGACGCGAGCTCTGGGGGGCGGATTTTGCACCAATGTGGGGCCTTTGCAACTGTGATGGGTAAGTGGTATGTTATTGAGACCAGTTGGTGGTCGGAGAATTCCATTTTCATTGTTTTGAAGTGGGAGATGTGGGGTTGGAATTTTGCCAGCGCTAGAATAAGGTTGATGTGGGTCATGGACCTTAATTGGCCGTTGTGGACGTGGGGACACGTCATGTTTTTGAGCAGTGGGGCATGTCGTGGCAGTGCATCCATTAACCCAAGGGTGGCTTTTAGAACGCGTAGTTCTACGTGACCCTGTGGGGCGTGGGGTGAGGGTGGCCACCGGTCCATTGGTGAGGTTAGCCAACAGTTCATGTCACCAATTAGGAAAGAATCAGGGGGTAGCGGGAGGGATTTGACTGATGAGAAAAATTCCTGACGCTCTTGTGCACCATTTGGGGCATAAATGTTGACGATTGTGTGTGCAACATCAGCCCATGAGAAGGTGACAACGAGCACTCGGTCGTTTAGGAATGTTTCTGAAGATGTAAATTTGAAAAAATTGTTTTTCCGAATAAGCACCCCACAGTGCTTTGACCAAAAGGATAGGGATGGTAGGAGCATTATTTTCCAAGCTTCCTCAGAAGCTCGTGGACAGTGGGTTTCCTGGATGGCCAGGATATCCATGGGTAAATTGTTTTGTAAAAAACTCAGTTTCCTAGCCCGGGATGGGGAGGCCTTGAGTCTGGCGATATTCAGCATCCCTAGAGTGAAGGTTTCCCCATCGCACCTTAGGTGCGAGGGGGTGGGCCCCCTGGCCCACCAGCCTCTTCCAGGTCCCCACGGGCTTTCACAGCAGCGCAGGTATTAGCAGCAATGCTATCGGGGTTTTTGTTAATTTTTATGGAAAGAGTTGCATTGGCTTTGGCCTTCACTTTTTGTTTTCCTGACATCGGACAAATTTTTTGTAGTGCAGATAAGTTCGGTGCACCATCAAGTGGGGCAAAAAAAAATTTTTGGTTGGGATAGGTCCCAAGTTGGTTTTGACCGGGGCTTGGGTGCAGCGATTGGGTGAGATCAAATCTCCCATCAGATCCTTGGATTGAGTGGCCCGTTCAGCATGGGCCTCCCAATCTGATTGGGTGATGGATTCCCGAGTTGCTTCCACCGCAAAGGTCTCCATGTCCTCCTGGCGTTGTGAGTGTGGGATGGTGATGGTGGCCTTGGCCGCTTCCTTGGCCGCAGTCCTATGGGCCTGCTTGGCCTTCTTCTGCTCCTGCGGGGAGATGGGCTTTACCAATAGGTAGCAGCCTTGTGCTCCCCACGGGAAAGCCTCCTTGGTGCTTGCAGTTGGTTCGTAGTGCGCCTCTCCGCTGGCCATGGCTGCCAAGGGGTGCTCTTGGAATGTGACGCCCTCTTTGATGGGGCACGCATGTGCCTTATGGCTGAACGCGTCACAGTGGGTGCAAATGGGGGGCGCGCTGTCCACAGTTACCTGGAATGGGTGGGTGGTGTGCCCTGCGATATCAATAAAGGTGGAGTGTGGGATCTGGGTTAGGTCCTTTGCAATCTCCTCGGTTGGGGTCAGAACTGCAATGGCTTTGCCAGTGCACAGATGTGGCATCAGCGTGAAATGTTGCATTTTGAAAGATTGTTTTCACCATATATGGCGAGACCATCTTTCAGGTGTTGCTCCAAAATGTCATGTTTTACCGTAGTAGGCAAAAAGTCAAACGTGAGGAAAATTTGGTTTGATTTTGTCCATCTGGTGCGTTTAGTTTTGATGACCCATTACCCTTTGGGGAGGTCAACCACTATGCACCGCTGCAGCCTCGTCTGCTGCTATTTTGCTTTTGAAACCTAGGTCCAGCCAACCACGTGACATGAAGTGAGGTGCAACGTACACGCGGTCAGGAAAATTTTGTGTACATCTTCACAAAATTTTTCCCATAGGGCCGTTTTTTGGATGTCCAGATACACACGGACTCCAAATTCCACCAATGAAAGTGGCTGGGAATGTGGTGTGTTGATGTACTTGTTGCATCATGCTTGCCACGCGAGTATCTCCGGGGAAATTGTGACTGCCAGTTTTTTTAGATTTTTTTCTATTCCGCCAGATTCTCTAGGGCGTTTTCAAACGTTAGAGGCCGCGGGCCTTCCGCCTGCTCCTCTTGCCTTGCTTGCCCAACTGCTCCCAGACATGGGCGCAGACTAATCCCCTCTATGAGATTATCAAACTAGATTTAGTCTTGAATTGAATGGGTTTCAAAAGTGTTTGCAATGAGAAAGAAAAGTAATTTCTTCCACCCCCTTTCTTAATTATCTTTTACTTGGGTTTTATCAAAGTCTGTTCTTAAAGAGTTTCAACAAGCTGTTAAGTCAGAAATCTCAGCTTGTGTCCTTGCCTGCCTTAGTAAAATTTCCAAAATTTAAAGTGAAAATTTAGCCCAAGATTAACCAGAAGAGTTGGATTCATTTAAATAAGCTTAGTGAGCTTCTAAACAGTAAATATATCATAAGACACTGGATAAAATTGAGGATTTTTCAGATGAACTTCTTCCTGATTATACACACAGGATTTATTTTATTGAAGGAGCAATTCTTGGAAGTTGGCATTACATATCATTATTTCCTTAAGACAATTGCATGTAATACAAGGCATGTATAACCCGTCCAACAAGGAGGTTCTGACTTGTCCAGGAATTTTAGATCATGCCTATGCTAGAAAAATATTGGTGCTGATGGCCAAACTCACTGAAAAACCAAGGATAGTGGGTTCTAATACTTCAGACGCTTATGTTTGGCTCCTCCCTTCAGAGGCCATCAATGACATCCGTAGCTTATAAAATATATGTGGTTTTATTTATAAACACCCCCATCAGTAATTCTAGTTAACACTCCATTGGGCAAGAGCTCACCAGCGAAAACAGAGCTAAGTTTAGAAATTACTAAAAGAGCACTAATACCTCTTCTCAATCTACACTTACATTCTTAGGAAAATAAATGGCGTTTTACACTAAATTGAGACTGGGGAAGCTCAAATCATTTTAATCCTGTCACTACTGGAAGAGTTATGTTGAAGAGGTTCAGGTGGCTGTTGAACTCGAGCAGATACTGGAATTGGGCTATTGGTGCCTTCCTGTAGCCATTGGGCCTCCCCTCTCATGTTAGTTCAAAAGCAGGATGACAGTCATTATCTAGTGATGGACTACCAAAGACTCAACTTAACTGCCAAAAAGGATATTTACCCCATGTCCCAGATTAAAAACTTTCTCCACTTGCTTGTCAGTTCTCAATATCTTACTATGGATCTTGCTAGCGGGTATTGGTAATTAAAGCTAACACCTGAAGATCAATCCAAACGTGCGCTCATAGCCAATGATGGGTTATTTGAGCCAACAAGG
Organism: Massospora cicadina; assembly: GCA_022478985.1. Lineage (NCBI taxonomy): Eukaryota > Fungi > Entomophthoromycota > Entomophthoromycetes > Entomophthorales > Entomophthoraceae > Massospora > Massospora cicadina. Next base: position 52,756 of record JAKSZP010008067.1, on the reverse strand, counting down.
ATGGTTAGGGCCTTTGCTTAACTCCCGCAACCTTCCAGCGCGCCATGGACGGGATCCTAGGGGACACAAGGCTATCCTGTGTCCTCATATACCTTGATGATATCACTGTCTTCTAAACAAACTTTCAACTTCCACATGGAACATCTCTGTGAGTTTTTAATCGTCTTAGAAAGGCCTTGATAAATATCAAGCCTTTAAATTGCTCTTTCTTCTAATACGAAAATAAAAAACCATAGACAAGATCTTGAAAAATGGAATTATGTCTATCTTGGATTAAGTTGCCGCCACTAAGAAGTCGTACCCTCAGAGCCTTAGGGATATTCAATTATACCTTGGTATGGTGGGTTATTGTCATCAATCTATCCCTCAGTTTGCTAACTTAGCCAAGCCCTGGTCTAAATTCTTCAAAAGAATGCACCTTTTGAGTGACGGCCTTAACAGAACAGCATTTAATGCATTGTGGACGGCTCTTTATAATAAACCTATTTTAGTTCATCTGCATTTCAACCGGCCATTTTTGCTACTTACTGACACTAGTGACGTCGCTGTCAGGGCCCTTTTAGCTCATCATGAAGATAAAGTAGAACACCCAGTATAACTTTAGCAAGACCCTAAGCAAGGCTGAACAAAAACATATAGCACTACCAAGTGTGAGTTCCTGTCTGTGTTATTGGTGATAAAGCATTTATAACTTTATTTAAATGGCACCCTTTTTACAATTTATACTGACCATTCCTCGCTCTGATAACTGCAGCAGATGAAGGACCTGGACAGCAGGTTAGCAAGATGGGCACTAAGGCTATATATCTACAATTTACTATTGTACATCACACAGGAGCGATTTTAACAGAAATCCAATGGCCTCTCAAGGATACCAGTACTGGTTGCCTTGACACCCAAAAAGACTGACCATATGATCTAATTGGCTGGCCTAAGAGATGGGAGTTGAAAACTTTTGAGATCAAACCAAGCTACAAAAGACTTAAGAAACAAAATTCAAAGAAAGAATGCTGTATAATAAATAAACAACAAATGGCTCCCGTACATCCACTTTTCTCCCAAACTGATGTTTTTCTAGAAGGGCATATGAATTGGGACACTGGGAAGTAAAAAAAGACCACAAATGGCTGAAGAAACAATTCTACTGGGACTGAATGGTTGAGATCATATAGGAAGATCTAGATTCCTGTATGACTTGTCAATCCTAAGATTGGGCTAGGCCTCAGTACTAACATTCAGTTGGGGCTCCATCAAGCCTCTTTAATGACAACAGTATCAATATGGTGGCCCTCTGCCCACCAGGTTACATCTACATAAATACATCCTATTGCTATAAACCATTTGACTAAATGAATTAAAGCAGTTTTGTTCCTGCTACGACTGCAAAAGCCATGTCCTATTCATTTTCAGATCCATCTTCACTCATCAAGAATGCCCAAAGACTCTACTTTCCGGACTTAGGCTAAAGTTCACCTCACAGGTAGTACAAGGACTAACTTCACTTTTTTGGGACTAAAAAAGGTTCTCCACCCCCTGTAATCCTTTAACTAATGGAGAAGTGGAACGTGCTATTGGTATACTCATTTATTACTTGATGAAGATGGCCACCTCAACCCTACATGCTGGAACCACTATTTACCCAGAGCTTTTCTTGCTTACCAAATAAGCTACCATCAATTAATCAAGATGTCCCCTTTTAAAGCTCTATATGGGCGTACCCCTCATTTACCAAGTAGTGTTAACCCTACTTAAATCTCCATTCTTGAGAAACAAAATTTGACAATGATGACATTAGCAAATAAAATTTTCTGGCTTTAAGCCTTAGCCACGCAAGGCATTGTCACCGCCACAGAAAGGTTAAAATTCTGATTTAATATTGTCAACACTTCTTAACGATTTTTCAAGTTAGGTGACCTAATTCTCTTCGATCACCATTGCCTGGAGGTTGACAGAATAAGCTCAAAGTTATTTGGTCTGGACCCTACAAGGTCATTCATGTAGTGAGCTCTGAATACTTCATTGCTGACATTGATCAGAGGACAGTAGTTGGCCGAGTACATGGAAAATTGCTATGGCTCTATAAACCTATAACAGAAACTTGAAGGGGGCATTGTTGAGATTCTAGATGACAAGTGAGTCAAATCACAACTCCTGTATTGAGCCTTGATAAGTTAATTCTTGAGCCCTCATGATCAAAACCTATATTTGAAGGCACCTATGAGAAGTTTGATTAGGAAGTATCATGCACCCATAAATTGATGGAGATGCCTTTGGAATTTTCACTTCCGCTTTCCAACCTTAAAAGGCACAGCTTCCACCATTTCAGTCATTAGGACGATTCAGAACAATGAGGATGTCAACCAGGCAGTTAATATGAAAGGAAGTGAAATATCATGATTGTATGGGGCCACGGAGGTCTCCTAGGCACAATGTCTCCATACACCATATAAATATCAACATCTTTTAACTTAAAGTAGCCTATTCACTCCATCTATTTACCTTAATTGACCTCTCTACTAGTTTCTCAGCTTCAAGCCAATTTTATACCCGGGTTACACTCAAGAGAGCTGCTACACTGGGAGTCTTGAACCGTTTTACTAAGTTTCCCACTTCATTCCTGCCAAACCATACTAACATCTGCTCAGATGGTTTATCTCTTATATCCCATTTCTTATCTGCCCTTGGCATACAAATATAGATTATTGACCATGGGCCGTTCACATCCTTATCTTGAAGAGTCTTTCAGTACTCTTCATATTTTCACCTGCCATTTAAAAGCTTTCCATTTACAATAAAAAGAGCAAATGGAAAGAGTATAAGTATGCTTATTACGATTCCTGCGGTGATATAATGTGACTGATTACTTGGATTAGGACTCACATCTACCCCAGATCAAGTCAGTTACAACGCTCAGCAATATTTATCAGTTGTTTCCCATTTTTATTCAACTATGGGTTTAACCCTCATTTTACATGGAACTTATTTATGGGCCCAAGATGTAAGAAGTTATGGTTATACAAAGTCATCAAGAAAGCACACCATGAGTTAAATATCAATTTGGATGCTGCCAAGAGGAACTACAAGGTAAATGTCAATGGGAAGGAAAGAGTGGCCCTAAACATAAGGCTGTGGACCTCGTGATTCTTGACTCCATAAACACACCAGTAAAATTACCATGCAAGAAACTTGGAAAAAAGAGGAAAGGACCATGCTTGGTTTAAAGGTTGGTCATACCTCCATCAGTTGGATCTCCCAAAATTCTAAGTCTTTTCCCCTTTTACATGAGAGTAAGATGTACTGTATCAGGGTTCCACTCATGAGACCCCAGAGTTGTACCTTGTAGATGGGGCACCAGAAAGGGAAGTGGAGGAGATTATGGCCTCCCATTGGGTAAAAAGCTTAGATATGTTTTATTGTAGAAGGGTTTGATGCTTTTGAGAGCAGCTGGGCTATAGCCCAATATTGTACCCATGCGCATTACCTAATTTTTATTTCCATAAGCACTTTCCTAATGCCGCTGGCCCCAAATTAACCCCTGCATAGCCGCCATAAAGTTACCTCCGGCCCATAAAAACTTCCGCCTTGTGGATGCCCCTGAAGGGGTGATACCTCAAAGGTTAGAGGGTAATGGCATAAATCATGACATAATGTCTCTTTAACCCGCAGGAATAAGGTGGAAGTTGCTAAGTCAAAAGAATTTAGGTTGTAACTTTGCCTTATTTGAACCATACATAGGACCAACGCCAGGTAAGGGCCAAGCATGTCCGGTGTAATACCAAGGAGTTGGGTAATAATTTGGAATGTGTATCTTTGGCGTTGAAAGACAATGAATTATACTATTAACATTAAAAATTCATATGCTTAATATTCATCTGGGTATCTAAGCAATCTTTCTAATTACTATGATACTAAATCTGTAAACATACACTTTCAGTCTAGAACTCAATTTCAGCCATAATCTAGATACTATGCTACCATTAATGGTAGTTTAGCTTTATTGGCTAATTTTGGCTTAGTGCCACAACAAATAAATCCTGACCCATCCCAAATTTTCCTTATAATTGGTTTTATCAAACCAACTTCTCTTATAGTTAAATTTACTTTTAAAAAAGTACTATTAAATTTTACTAACTGTTGATTTATATGAAATAGTTTAGCCGCAGCCTCCATGATAAGGTATCCAACAACTTGATTCATTATATACTATCTAAATTGAATGCTGATTAGACTTTTCCATTAATGGAGTCTGGAGAGCAATTAAATGAGGCCTCAAGGCCTAGACCACAATTATTGCATAGTAATTTTTTTCTATTGTATTCTAACCAAGCCACCTTTTTTTAGTACTAGATGGTCCCTAACCAAGCCACCTTCCTGTTTAACTTGGCTATCTTTACAACATCGGTTAACATGCATCTATGCTACCCAAGTGTGGGAACCATCCACGAGTCTTAGTATCTTTGTTTCTGATATTAATTCCCTGGTAGCCTGGTATTAGATCCCACATCACCTTTCCAGGAATAGGGGAGTTACAAACACTTTACTCAAAGGATAACCGTATGTCAATTCTGCCCTTCCTTGACCCTCACTTTATTTAATTTATTGACCAGATTGAGCTTGGAGAAATCCCAAGACTTTGTGATTTCCTTATCAATGGACTTCTCCAAAGGTAGGGGTATGGATCTGGAACCTTCAAGTTGTTTTAATGTCCATATCCAACACAGGGATGCAAGGATATATACGCCTTTTTAAACAAAAAACGTTGAAGTGAATGGGAAGGACTTCTTGAAGATTTTACCTTATCCAGCATGTAGTTTACCCACAATCCTAGAGCCTTGTACTTTCCCTCCGTTTAAGGTTAAAGTGGTCAATAGATTTGACCAGATTCACATTCATGCGTATTTTTAAGTAATAAGCCTGGTGAGATGGTAGCAAGCTAGCCAATTATAGGTTAAATATATTCTTGAAGGGATTTAAGAATGACGAAAAATATATTGGGAGGCTTTAGGAGTTACAGGAGCTGCTATGAAGTCAAGGTATGCTTCCTGGGGAGAATAGTGATAAGGGGAACTCATCACAGAGTCCCACGTTATCAAAGGACGTAAGTTTAGGTCTAAATTTATATTGATCTGCTAATGCCGCCATCATATAACTTCCATAAAAACTGGGTATAGCATGTCATTTACTCCTGTGAATTGATCAAAGAATCAGAAGTCACTGACACTAAATGTAACAGGATGTAAGTTCCAGGGAATGTCCTCTTGGCGCCAATTGGGCCATTTTCCTGTTCCTGAGCAAGAAGGTACTGAAGAGAATGGCTATACCCTCATTACTCAGGGCAATCTCGCTCACATGGTAGATGAACGCTGGGTAACAGCTCTTCCACTTTGGATCCCTCCCCCGGTACCCACACTCTTCTCAGCAGAACTGTTATGGGGAATTAGTGAAATCTGCATTATGATCTCCAAAATGAAACTAATTGGAACAAATTTGGGTGGCAATCAGCCTGATGCTCAGATTTCAAATGGTCAAAAAGGGATGAAGACTGATCTATCAGCTGGAATGCCTGACAGTTCCAATTCTTTCAACACAATGATCAAAAAAATCACCCCCTCCCAAAATTGTCAGGGATCATTCCCGATGGGCAGGCAACAGCATCAGAATCCATCAACGAGGGTTTGAAGCCCTCTGTTGGCAAATTGGGTATTGCACCTGATGCGACATCTCTGACCAAACAAATGGCCCAGCGACTGGGCATGGGCGGGTTGGGCGTCCCAAACCCATTCCCAACCAAATGGGCCCACCCCTACATGAGGTGGCCTTGTTGGATTCCTGCTGCTCATTGGGCTAAACGCCGTCGCACCAACTGTCAGAAATGTAGCCAAGCCTCAGTTCAGCCATTTGAGGTCAAACTTACAGCATCTCAGCCTGCCACCAAATTCTTTGATGTCAGTTCCCAGTGAACTTATCCGCCCCATTCCCAAATAATTCGCCAGTTAGGTCAAAATTGAGGGTCCTGATCCTGGCTTATCCCCACACCAATTGACCACTATTTAATCAGTCATATTGCACTGAGAAAATTGTTGGTCAATTTTCTTTTTTCCTTTGCAGTAAAAGTTTGCCTAAAAAAATCCAATCAACTCTTATTTTTAGTTGTTTTTTTCTGGCCACATCCTCAATGGCTTTCCCCTGGTGGCCCATCAGTCCATATACTGGATGGGCTCTACCAGTACTCATAGTCACTATGGCCCCCATCGTCGTATATTGGATACAGCAAGTCAGATACTTTTGGCATTTTAACCCTGCTATCATGAACTTCCAACAACAGTATACTGCGATATTGTGGCCTTAAGTCCACTGTCTTCAAGAAAGGATCCGCCTCCTTATCTCCCCAGTCAAATCAACCCTGTATAATGGTGAGCTTATTGAAACTATTTCTGTGACTCCACCCCCTGCAGTAAGACCTCCAGGGTCTGGGGTGGACTCATTTTGGTTTGTTCTTGGGATCATACTTACTGTTGTTCTATTCCAACAATCTGTCATTTCCCAATGCCAAGCTCCATACAACGTTGTTTGGTCAGCAATGCCTCTGACATTCTGGCTTGCTTTTTGGGTGCTTACGCATCCTGACTGGCAGGCTGGTCTAAACTTCTTCTGCCATTTCCATGACATAATCGACCAACCATTGTTTCCAGCCACTTCCACCCTGCTCTTCGAGGTGGGAGCTGCAGTGGTTACCCCTTACCAAATGAATGTGTAATCAGTAGCCTGCTGTTTGTTGCTTGTTGGGTCTCTTAACAATTGTGAGAATAGTATCCGCTCTACCTTAGAGAATCTTCTTCAGACTGTCCAAGCTGCACGGATTGCTGCTCCTCCCCTCCCACTAGCCTGGAAGGAAGCTCAAGTGTCCTTCCCAGGAGATAGTCAATCAAGTTATTGACGCCCTCTCTGCAGTGCAAATGAATATGGCAATTGCGCTTAATAATGCTTCTGCATTATCTCATGCCCAGCAAGGGCTCGCGTTGTTGGACGCTGTGGAAGGGGAAGCCCACCGCTGGGTTAGAGGCCTTCTGCGCTCTTCCTCACAAGCAGGAGACCCCACTCCATTAATGGCTGTCGTGTTAGCTGCCTTTAAACCCCCTGTGTCACAATTAGACCACCTATTCAGACTGCTCTATGTCATGGCCAAAGCCCCTAGCTTGGTTTCTTTGATTTCTACCTTCTGTGAACTGGCTCCCGCGTTGGGTCTCTCTATTGATATTCTTCAAGCAGTCTTTAGATCAGGCTTGGATTCAGTTTCTGCCCATCACGATGTCTGGTCCACCATCCAAGGAACAGTAGATCAAATATGTGCCACCGCAACTTCTATTAATGCCTTCCCCCGCCATGGTTCCTGACATCAGAAGGAAAATTTTTATGATAGGATTACCCAACGAAGATGTTGAAGTGTCTACCTTTGAACCAGCGGTAGACCTGGTTGCTAATCCTGCCACAACTCATGTGTCTGAGTTGGCTGACACTGAGTCACCTACAGATGGATCCGTGAAAGCCCAGATGAAGGAAGCTGGTTCCCCCACCCTCATATTTTCAGGTTTTGCTCCTGCAAAAGCCCTCGACCTTACCTCCAATTTGCCAGTTATTTCTTCAATCACAACAGAGTCAGTCAAATCTTCCAATAAACAAAATTTTGCTTATTTCTTATTGCTTATGAAGATTATTATTGGCTCACACCATATCTCCTTTAAGGTCCTGGTAGACACTGGAGCTGCGGGGAACTTCATGAGTGTTGAGTTGTCCCAACAATTAGAACTGGAAATGGATGCAGGTCCCTCAGTGATGGTGGCCTTATCTGCCTCCCAGACCTCATATGTCGTCCGTTGGCCAGTACCTTTTTCAATCCACCAGTTTAGCTTCTGTGATCGTTTCTCTGCTATGCCAAACTTGGTGTTTCCAGTGATCTTAGGTGTGGGATGGTGGCGCTGACAACATTTTAAGCTTCACTTGGAGTCTAATATGTTGTCATTTACCAATGATCAACTGGAGGGTGAATTTCCTCTGATTGACACTCTTAAGAAAACACAAGGCCGCAGCTCTATCACTTCCCTTGTCACTTTTGCGGGCATACTGTCCAGTATTCCTGAGAGCTTGATACAATATTGAAGTATCTTTGACTCAGAAAAGGTGGATCATCTGCCTCCTCACACTAGGTTTGACTGTGGATTTCAAATGACTGCGGAGTTGGTGATTATCAACTGTCCTTTGTATCCCCATACAGTGGAGGAAGAAGTTGCGCTCAACACCTGGTTGGATGACATGCTGAAAAAGGGTGGCTGTTAAAGGAGACCTTGCCCGTCGCATCCCCCATCATCTTTGTCAAAAAGCGGATGGTTCTCTCCATCCCTGCATGGATTATGGTCACTTAAACAAAGTAACAGTTTTTGATTCCTACCCCTTGCCTCTGGAGAAGATGATCATCCAGGAAATTGCTAAATCCTGTGTGTTCTCTAAGCTGGATCTGGTGAATGCTTTTAACCAAAATGGATAATGAAAGGGCAAGAATAGTTAACATCAATCTAGACAAAGCCTGTCAGTTTCCAATTCCGTGTAATGACCTTTGGGCTGAAGAATGCTCCTTCTATGTTTCAATGAACGATCCACAATGTACTGGGTGACCTCCAGTTTACCTGCGCAGTTGCATGTATTAATGACATTCTGTTTCACTCCCCAACTCCCAAACGACATGCTACTGACTTGGAAGCAGTTGTGGCCGCCTTGCATAAGGCTGTCTTGCTCTTCAAGCCTTCCAAGTGTGAGTTTTATAAGGAAGAGGTTACCTTTCTTGGGAACCTCATCCTTAAAGATGGTTACGAAATTCCTCCCAATAAGTTGGACACAATCCAAGAATGGCCAACCCCAACTACCCAGAAACAACTATGAAGTTTCTTGGGAACTATCATTCTCTTAAAAATTCCCCAGAATTTTCCCAGATGGCTGCCCCACTCCACCCCCTTACAGGGAAAAACGTACCGTTTTGCTGGTTGACCAAATGCCAACAAGAATTCAAATCAATTAAATAGGTGTTCATGTCCCCTCCCATTTTGAAACATGCTAATCCCTCCAAGCTGTATATTGTTGCATGCGACGCCTCATCAGTAGCAGTGGGGGCGGTTTTGCTCCAGGAGCACAATGGCTTGGAACACCTTGTCACCTATTTTTCCTGGAAGTTCACCTCCATGGAGCAGTTTTGGGCCGCCTATGACAAGGAGTTGGCAGCTATTTCATGGGCATTAACTCATTGGAGGTACCTGTTACAGGGTGCTCAGCATGCGTTAACGGTCTGAATGGATCACCAGGCTCTTTGTACTTTTGTAAACCCCAAAGATTGGCACATCAGTAAGCCCAAACGTATTAGGACCTAAGCAGTTTTAACTTCAAATATGAATTTATAAAAGGTGCGCTCAAAGTACTTCCCAATTTTCTCAGCCGCAGCCCCACCCACTGTTCCTTGGACCTGGAGGAAGTGGATCTCGTTACCATAATTCCTGCCACCCAAATCCTGTCAATTGTCCCCACTGTCATTTCATCCGTCTCTTTAGCTCCCAAAGCCCCGCTAGTTGCTCAGGTCTTAGCTGGCCAAATGGCCTGCCCTGAGGGTATGGAGTTGGTTGAGCAGTTGGCTCATCCAAGTCACAAACACTCCCTATACTCCTTGGAGGAGGGTCTCATTTATTTTCAGTCTCACATCTGGGCTCCCCCTCCTTCTGAACCGAGGTATTCCACGCACATCATGATCCCCCCATGGTTGGTCATCCTGGAAACAAGAAATGCATCAACTTGATCAAGCGGACCTACAATTGGGTGGGTTTGACAAAAGAAGTCCCAGCCTGGATCGCCGATTGCATTACTTGTGCCAGGGCTAAGTCAGACTTCTCCAGTAAAAATGGTCTTTTGCACCCCCTACAGCAGGCGGAGGGCCCATGGACATTGGTTTCCATGGACTTTCCCATTGAACTCCCCAGCTCTAGCAGATTCACAGTGGTGATGGTGGTGGTGGATTGCTTCACAAAAGTTTCCCCCTTTATTCCCTGCACTTCCGCGATTATGTCAGAGAAAACTGCTCATCTCTTTGTGCGCCATGTGTTTTTGATGTTTGGTCTCCCCCAGGAGATCATCAGTGACCATGGATCACAGTTCACCACGCAGCTTTGAAGTGAACTCCTATCAACCCTAAAAATATTCCCCTGTCATTCCATTGCATATCATCCTCAGTCTGATGGACATACTGAGAGAGTTAACCAAGCCCTTGAACAGTACCTGCGTTTCTATGCTGCAGCTGTGCAGGACACCTGGGCCGATGATCTTCCTCTTGCTCAATTCACTTATAATAATGGACTCACGTGTAACAGGGTTTCTCCCTACAAAGTAACGTTGTGTTATAATCCTTTGTTTTTAGTTGGACCTTGCTTGTGGCCCGAGGTCCAAGCTGCTGCAGATCACGCTGAACATATCAGGTCGACTCAATCCTTAGTGTGGGAACACTTCACCAAGGCCATCAATGACTACAAGTGGTTTGCAGATCGCAAGTGGCTCCTGGGTCATGATTTAACGGTGGGCTCCTATGTTATGCTCAATACCTGTTACTTAAGAATTCAAGCCCCTTCCAGTAAGTTCGCTAGTAAACACTCAGGCCCCCATTTGGTGGAGGAGGTCTTGGGTAACGGTGAATTCCAGTTGAAGCTCCCTGCTCATTGGAAACGGCATCCCATCTTCCATGTTTCCCAGCTGTCACCCTTCAAAGGTGTGATTTCCATGGAATCTGAACCAATCATCATTAAGAATGAGGAAGAGACTGAGGTAGAGAATATCCTGGCATCCCAAAAATCCTGCTAATCTGTACAATACCTCATGGCCTGGAAAGGGTATCTGGAATATGAAAACAGTTGGGTCAAGGTGCGCGATTGTGCAAACTGTATGGAACTGGTTGAAGCATTCCATATATCCAACCCTGATGCTCCCCGCCCCCCCCAAAAAAAAAAGTTGCAGCAGTTATGGCAATAAAGTTACTCAATGCGCACAAGAATGTGGATCTTGTGCAGTTTTCCAGTGGTGGGGCCCTTCCCTTGGAAAAAGGAAAGTGTAATGTAAGTCCCAGGGAACGGCCTCTGGGCGTCAATTAGGCCATTTTCCTGTTCCTGAGCAAGAAGGTACTGAAGAGGATGGCTGTACCCCTCATTACTCAGGGCGATCTCGCTCATGTGGTAGATGAGCGCTGGGTAACAGCTCTTCTGCTTCAGATCCCTCCCCCAGTACCCACACTCTTCATGGCAGAACTGTTATGGGGATTAGTGAAATCTGCATCGAGATCGCTGTAATGAAATCAATCAGAACAAATTCAAATGGCAATCAGCCTGATGCTTGGATCTCAAATGGTCAAAAAGGGATGAAGACTGATCTATTGGCCGGAATGCTGATGGTTCTAATTTGGTCAACACAATGATCAAAAAAATCACCCCCCTACCAAAATTGTCAGGGATCATCCCTGATAGGCAGGCAACAGAATCAAACTCTATCAACGAGGGTTTGAAGCCCCTGTTGGAAAATTGGGTGTTGCGCCTGATGCAACGTCTCTGACTGAACAAATGGCCCAGTGACTGGGCATGGGCGGGTTGGACGTCCCAAACCTGTTCCCAACCAAATGGGCCTGCCTCCATGTGGGGTGGCCTTGGGGGATTCCCGCTGCTCATTGGGCTAAAAGCTATCATGCCAACTGTTAGAAATGTAGCTGAGCCTCAGTTCAGCCATTTGAGGTTGAACTGACAGCGACTTGGCTCACCGCCAAATTCTTCAATGTCAGTTCCCAGTGAACTTATCCACCCCATTCCCAAATAAATCGCTGGTTAGGTCAAAATTGAGGGTCCTGATCCCAGCTTGTCCTCACACCAATCAACCACTATTTATTCAGTCACATTGCACTGAGAAATTTTTGGTCAATTGTCTTCCTTTTCCTTTGCAATAGTATTTGCCCAAAAATCCAATCGATTCTTTTTTTAGTTGATTTCCTTCTGGCCACATCCTCAATGGCTTTCCCCTGGTGGCCCATCAGTCCATATACTGGATGGGCTCTACCAGTACTCATGGTCACTATGGCCCCCACTGTTGTAGATTGGATACAGCGAGTCAGATACTTCTGGCACTTTAACCCTGCTATCATGAACTTCTGACAACAGTATACTGCAATCTTGTGGCCTTAAGTCCACCATCTTCAAGCAAGGATCTGCCTCCTTGTCTCCCCAGTAAAATTAACCTTGTATACTGGTGAAATTATTGAAACTATTTCTGTGACTCCGCCCCCTGCAGTAAGACCTTCAGGGTCTGGGGTGGACTCAATTTAGTTGTTCTCCAGATCATACTTACTTTTGCTCTACTCCAACGATCTGTCATTTCCCAATGCCTGGCTCCATACATCGTCATTCTGTTGGCAATGCCTCTGGCATTCTGGCTTGCTTTTTGTACCTATGCATCCTGACTGGCAGGATGGTCTAAACTTCTTCTTCCATTTCCATGACAGGACGTCACACAGTATTGCACTTCATAGAGGCAAAGGATGCGCCTAGTGTTGGGGAGCCAAATATAACTTAAGGAAACGATATTGGTACACCGTGAGGTCCATAAAATTATCAGCTGCACTGGTATTCAGTAGAGCATTAGTAGTATTTTTATGAAATTTCTGATTATTGTCACAGGAACAAAAAATAAGCCCAATTTAACTATTGAAAGGTATCATAAAGAGGGCGGATTAAGGAACCTCAATCTTTGAGGAAAATATGTTTTTAGGAGTTGGGACAGATGGTGCGTCATGTTCAAGTGCTTTAAAATGTACATCTGTTCTGGTAATAGCGTGAGGTTGTTGGGGAAAATGACACAGTCACCTCCTTGTGTTGTGAGGAGAGGAAGAGTCAGATCATTGGCCATTTCTCACTTAACTTTGTTGGCTACTTGTTGTGGAGGGGTTCTTTTCCACATAAAGTAAACAACAGGTGGCCTTCTGAAATGAATGATAATACTAACTTAGTAGATCTTCTTCTGATGCTACCCAATTATAGCATTGATGGATCATTGGAACTGTTCATCCCCTTCTGGCAGTATTATTGTTAATAAATTTTGACCATATCTTCAGTACGTTGGCCTAACATGAGACACAATGAGAATCTCAAACTACCTCTCCCTTGGCGTTATCAGCAACCTAGGTGTCCACCTAAATGAGCGTCCTGTTATTTATATCCCACAATAACTAATAGCGATTTTTTCAGCTCCTTAGATCCCAGACAGGTTATTGATAATCTCTTATCTTCAACCATTTATAAGCTTAAACAAATATGAACTTGAGATTCTGTGGTTAAATAATTTATATTAGGATAAAATCAAAGGTTTTATATATTTTTTGTATAAAATCAAGTTTAAAAATGAAAGTAAATTTAATATAATAGGGAGTGAGGTATGTTGATATTGTAGTAGCTTCACAAACCCCCTACAAGTCTCATCTTATTTTCTGCCTTGGTGGTGGCATCCATTGCGCTAAATTACTGTGACCATGAGATCCTTCTCGTGGTGGATTTCCTAAACCAGGATATTCAGTGGCTTCTTGATCAATGCCCGCTTTTGGGACTGGGGTGGAAATACCATTTCTATATTGGTTCTTACAAACTTTGGTAATATGTTGCTTAGTTTGGGATTCAAATGATGGTGCTGCTCCAATGCACCTTTCTTCAGGGTCTCAATTGTCTCTTGAATTTAATTTGTTGCCTTTTCAGGTTTTATGTAGATGAAAAGGTTCAATTGCGTCCATTGAGTAACTTGTTTGAAAAGGCTGATCTTCATTCCGTCATCATTGGCCATTTCTGATGGAATTACTCCATCACCAGCCACTTATATATTTTAAACCCCAAAGGTCTAAAATGGGGATAATCTTTAATGTCATAGATGGCGTCAGTGGCGTTAGCTTAAACTTTAAACCTCTACAATTGACAGGTATTAAATTATTGTGGATGCTGTCATCTCAACTGTCTGGTAAATTTCATAGGCCGTTATTCCCTATAAAAAGGGGTTAATCTACCCTTATCCATATTTCGATCTGACATATGTATACCTTGAGGTGTTGCTATACTGGCGTGATTCCTTCTAGAGGGAGAGGAATTATTGTCTAGTGTACTCGTGGTATCTTCCACAGCAGGGAGGTACTCTGTTCCATGGCACTCACAGGATAGAAGGAAGGCATGGACTATATGTATCTTCTGGTTCAAACATTGAAACACTGGAGTAACGTTTTATAACTTCTTGTTATATTAAGCCTTTAGAGTGGGGTATTTTACTGTGATAATACTTGATGGGGGATGTTGTGATTCTGATATGACTGGACAACAAGCTTAGAATATCATGGTGGAACAGATGGAATCTTCCAAGTTTGATATGAGTAAGATTATTTGAGCACCTAGAAATGAGTCTATATTAGGTTGTTGGGAAATTGTCACAAATTAGGCAATTGTGAAATTAATGAATGAAGAATTGATGAAACCAATGAGATACGGAGAATTGAATTACTAAGCTATGAAAGCAACATCATCCAAAGTTGCTATGATATAAGCGAGATGAGATGATTGAGAAAGTAAGTTGGTAATAGTTTAGAGTGAGCGGAACAGTAAGGATCCACTGTATTTATTATAGTAAATAAAAAGATTATAGTGAAAGCAAGTGCTACATATATATTTGAAGTTTATTCTATTTTTAAGGATGACAATCATTATATTGTTGAACCTAATTGCTCAGTGGGTTGAACCCTGTGGAAATTCCTTTGGAGTATCTCTTAAATACCGCCAGTTTTATAACAGTGGTGATCACTACAGGGGGCTCATTGACCAATTATAAAAGAATAAAATTCAGTTGATGGCTATGTTGCAATCAGGTTGTTTTGATAAAAATTCTACACAACATGCTGGGCCAGTTGCCAATGCAGAGCTAAGACTGGCATTAAATGCTTTGCTTAAAAACAAGATGAGCTGCTCTAGGAGGTTTGCTGCAATAAGCTGCCTCCATTTGATAATGAAGGAAATATTTCTAGGTTCTTTAAGTGATTTGAAATTGTGACAGAAGGAGCCTCAGATCAATGGAGAGTGAAACTATTTATTTTTACCTTGGAAGTCAGAAGTATTGATCAAGTCATCTGTTACCTTTTAGGTAGTTCCATTACATACCAAGAAGTCAAAGAAATGGTGTTGCAGTTGTTCAGCGGATCTGCAAAGATGTCACAGCAGAAAGACGAGTTTTTGACCATTGGGTTTCAGCGGAATGAGACATTCACCACTTTTGCTGAGTGATTTACATCAGAAGCTCACGTGCTAATTAGGCCAGCATTTTATCCAAATCTGATATATGTACTGCGGTGACTTCCGCTGTGAAGCCATACTGTGAGTTATATAACGTTCTGACCCAAATGTTGGATGAAAATGTACCTTTGCTTAAAATTGTTCAGTTTTTGTGCTGTATATCATCCAACTTCCCTCCACCTAATACAGAGCGGAATCCTTCTGCTACCATCGCTAAATCATCTTATTTGGGGAACTTTGTATGTCCAGTTCAGTTTCCACCAAGTTTTCCTCAGCAGTTATATGTCCGCCCCATACCTGCTTATTGTCACTGGCCCAACTATTGCCCTAAACCTGTTTATGCTGATCTCTTCCAGACCAACTATTGACGTGGCTTGTTTCACATTAATCAGGCACGTGGGCCCTATGGGGTCAGCTGTTTCAAATTCAGTTGACAAGGGCATCTGGCATGGTGGTGCCTTAATCAATAGGTCTCTTGCTTACAGCCAGAACAGTACTTCCAGGGAAATTCATAGTAGAGTAGAGATGGGATTCTCTACCTCTGCTATACCAAACCCAAACGTCCCACCTGAACCCATTTTGGAATATTCAGCGGAAGTTCCCTTGCACATTGAGTCAGCTTAATATCAGCAGCCAGTTGGGGGGGTTGAAAGTTTTGACATGAGTGCAGTCTGCAGCTATGGCGGAAGAGGGGTCTCAAATGCAGGTTAAGCCGTAGGCTTGTCAAATGTTTGACCAAGTTTCCCCTAAAAAGTTAGACTCCTCCTCAGATGCACCTTTCTTGCAAGAAGTAAGAGTCGCTCTTCTGGTCGACACTAATATAAAATGATACCCCAGAATTGGTGAGGGGATTGCGTGTTTCTTGGAAACAGAGACTCTTAAATCTCCATGTTATAAACAGTTGAGACGCATCATAATCCAAATGTACTTACTGCGACATGGTTGTAGCTAAAGTCAAGTCCATGCCATCATAGATACCGGTGCCCCCATCAATATAGTCTCCACCAAATTGGTGGTCAGGTTGGCATTAAAACTGGATGTGGAATACTGGATGATACACGGAACTTCTGGAGCGGAAAACGTGGTCTCTTAGGGAGCATACAGTGCGCTTCCATTGCAGTTTGGTTCTATTGTTGTGGTAGCCCCAGCTATAGTGTTAACAAATAGCAATTACAATCTGTTAATTGGAACTGCCTTCTTGAGACACTATGGGGCTGTCATTGATATGATGGACGAGTCTTTTGAGATATTAGGTCAGTGAATCCTAATTCATTTCACCTCTAGTGGAGTACCAAATGATCCGGTGCATATGGGGAATATCAACCTAGCTTATAGTGATGGAGAAATTCTGTGCGCTACCATCAATTGAAGGGCAAAACCTGGGCCCTTCCCAACAGATTTATGAATATCAAGGGCTGCCGCTCAGAGCTGCTGGACCTATATCTATTCCATCCAGGCATCAAGTTATAGTGAACACTGACTTGGTGATCGAAGTTCCATATGGACTTTATGGGGAAGTTATTGGGCCATATAAGCAATTGAGGTTTGAGCCCCACATGGCCCCAGGCATTATATACCAGGGCAGGGGGAGATCTAAGTTTTACTTTCAAATCTACAAGTGGTACCACTACAAATCCGCCACCAAATAGTGGCGTATTTACACTTAATCCCCATTGAGGAGATTCTTTTGGTTCATGAGTTTGGGTTGCTGGAGGAATTTGGTCTGCCTTTCAAACCACAGCTCAGTGTAATGGTAGTTGTATCACGCAATGAATTTGTGGGGCTGTTGGAACCACAGAAGGATCAGCAATTGCTTTATTTCAAAAATATAAAGAGATTTTCGCTGTCAACAACCATAATTTAGGATGCACGTGGGGGTGGTTTATAGGCTGGACACTGGAGATCATCCTCCCATCTGGTCAAGGCTGATCCGCCAATCAAGAGTAGCAGAAGAAGTAGTAACTAAGGAAATTGACAAGCTACTAGTGTAAGGGATGCTTGAACTGTCAAAGAGTCCATGAGCTTCTCATGTTCTTATTGTAAAAAAGAAGGACGGTACTAACCATGTAATAATTGACTACCAAAAGCTCAACTGCTTCACCAAAAAGGACTCGTATCCCTTACCACAAATTGATGACACTTTGGATTGGCTAGGGGAGCTCGTTTTTTCTCAGCAATGGACCTGATCTTGGGCTACTGGAAAATTGAGTTGCCACTGGCTGAGCAGGAGAAGTGCGCTGTAATCACGTCCAAAGGTCTTTTTCAGCCAACCTGATGCCGCAAGGGCTGTGTAATGCCTCAGCTACATTTCAACGGGTGATGGACACTATTCTTTGGGACCTAAAATATTGTGCATCCTTGTATATCTTGATGACATTAATGTTTTTTCCCAAACCTTCTCTGAACACCTTGACCATTTGGAAGCAGTATTCCACCATCTCACTGAGGCCAACATCAAGATCAAACCCCAGAAATGCCATTTCTTTAAGGACCAGCTGGATTACATGGGGTTTGTAATTGATGCCACAGGACTGAGGCCTCAACTGGCCAAGATGGAAGCTATTCGAAAAGTGACTCCACCCAGCAGCAAGCAGGATATACAGGTATTTTTGGGAATGGTCAGATATTACTGGCGCTTCATCTCTAACTTCAGCTGTATTGGGGGCCCACTATTTGAGTTATTAAGAAAGGATACCATGTTTGAATGGATGGAACGTCAGCAATGAGTTTTTGATATGCTCCAAATGGCGTTGACCAGTGCACTGGTGTTACGCTATCCCAATTTTAAAAAAGTCCATTGTTCAAACGGATTCATCCCTTTCCGCTGTGGGGGCAGTCCTATCCCAAAAAGAAGAGAAATGAGAAGAGCACCCTATAGCATACTGCAGTCATAGCTTGAACAGCCATGAGCGCAATTATACTATGACCAAGTGGGAGTGCTTAGTGGTGATCTATGCCTATAAGTAATTTTGGGTATATTTGCATGGGGTAAAATTCAAAGTTGTAATGGATCATGCCTCATTACGCTGGTTACAGAATCTTAAAGAGCCTGAAGGGTGTCTGGCCCGATGGGCGCTTAAATTGCAGGCATACAATTTTAAAATTCTTCACTGACCTAGAGCAAAACACCAGAATGCCAATTGTTTATCAAGATTACCATGATTGCAGTTACGGCGGATCTGATTGATATAATATTTGATAAGATGTTTAACAGAAAGTATGACAATAAACTGCCTCCAGTCATCAAGGTATTGGATGGAATAAGGGCCAATACGTTCCAGAAAAATGGGGAATTTATAAGCGGATAGGGGACACTACTGTGAACATCCCAAGACCTTCCACACGCCCAACTGTTATCATGAGTGCACATAGGGCCGTTGGGCATGGTGGTGTGCACAAGATGTTGGAATTATTGCGGCCTCAGTATTACTGGGAAAGCATGAACTTTGATGTGATTGGTACTATCTCCTCCTGTCACCAGTGCCAAGTGGAAAAGTCATTCTGCCAGAAAACCTCATATCAGTTAGTGAAGCCACACTTTGCTTGGCATACAGTTTCCCTTGATGTTGTCAGCCCTCTGCCAATGGGAGCTAACCAGTCCAAGTACATTTTGGTGGCAATTGACCACTTAACCCGGTGGGTTGAAGCCAGGGCATTATGAGACTTAGGGGCGGTCACAGTGACCAAATTCATAATGGAATGCATTATTCAGCGGCACGGCTGCCCTCAGTTCCTCCTTACTGATAACAGAACTAACTTCACTTCCAACATCCTCCCAAAGATTAATAAGCTAATGGCCATTTAAGGGGTTTTGACAATCCCTACCACCCTGAGTCTAACGGAATAGTTGAGCGTGTCAATGGGACCTTAGTGAATATACTCCATAAATTAGTAGCGGATTGACCCTCAGATTGGAGTTCTCTTTTGTCCACCGCCATTTTCGCCTATGATCAGTTATCATTCCGCCAAAGGGAAGAGTCCCTTCCAATTACTATATGGATGACACCCTGCCCTTCCGGCGCTGCTATACTCCTGTGTAAAAGATACTGGCAGAATAGATCCCCAATGTTATTTGATGACTCTAGCTGACACCTTAATCAAATTTCAAACCAAATCATACTCATTCAGTATAGCCAAGAAGATTAAGATTCAAGCTGCTGATCAGGTATGGCATAAAGGGTCAGCCCAGTTCAAAGATGGAGACATGTTTTTATTCCATGATCAACATGGTTTTGGGCAGAAGCACAATTTGGCCAGTATCTGGATTGGGCCATTTGAAATTATTGAGAAGACAGGTATGGATGCATATACTATTAAGGACCCCGCAAGTGTTGGATCATCAACCAAGTGAACGCCAAGTTCCTCTTGATGTATAAGAAATATGAGCCTGATCGTCCAGTCAAGGGGGAGTAATGTCACGATTCTGATATGACTGGACAATAAGCCCTAAGATGATAAGGCGGAATGGATGGAATCCACTGAGTTTGATATGAGTTATGATTATTTGAGTGCCTCAAAATGAGGCGATATTGGGTTGTTGCAAAATCGCCTTAAATTAAGCAATTTTAAAATTGACAAATGAAGAATTGATGGAACCAATTAAATATGGAGAATTGAATTACTAAGCTATGAAAGCGGTATCTTCCAAAGTTACTATGATATAAGTGAGATGAGATGATTGAGAAAGTAAGTTGTTGATAGTTTAAAGTGAGTGGAACATAGAGGATCTGCTTTATTTATTATAGTATATAAAAAAATGTAGTGGGAGCAAGTGTTCCATATTTATTTGAAGTTTATTCTGTTGTTTCAAGGATGACAATCATTATATTGTTGGACCTAATTGCTCAGTGGGTTGAACCCTGTGCAAAATCCTTTGTGTATCTCTTAGATACCACCAGTTTTATAACAGGGGACGTGTAAGAGTTTAAGATCAGCCCCTCCATCTGGACTAGGATCAATATTCCTTCAGGTGTAAGAAGGACCTCAGACCTCACGTGGCTCCTCTTTCTTGGCTAAGTGACTTGGTTCATGTGGTAGATGAGCGATGGATTACTGCCTTACACAAAAAGGATCCTTTATCTAAAATCCTTCTTCTATTAACATATTGGAAATGATACAAGGGGTTTTCAGGGAGTTGATTAGTTCAAGAACCTCCTTAAAAGCTCTAGGACTCATCCCAGTCAAATCTTAATCTCTCATAATTCACCAAAAAGGTAATAATCCGTTCTAAAACTCAAAATGAGTTCTTAAGGGACATATTGGACTTTGTTAGTCAAATGGATTGAAGATTGTTTTCCTGTATCATTTAATCCACCTCAAATTATTACAGTCAGATAATTTAGTCAGAATTTATTCATGTATCACTGGGAGCACAGTTACATCATTAATAACAGATATGTGCAATAATTACTTAATTAATACAACTTATTTACAAATCCATAATACATGGTATTGAATTTTTGTGACAATATCCAAAAATGTTGCCAATTCTCCCCTCAAGCTACAACACTCTTCCCATCCCAACAAATTAGGATTTACCACAGGTGCTTAGGCCCAGGACAGTTTTGAGCTCCTTTCTGATTCTTCCCCTCCTCCTGTAAAGGCAGCAGCCCCTCCCTAAGATTTGTTGCTTTTTATCTTCTATATTAAGTTCCTTTATCAAATAAACCTATTTTTCCTTATTTCTTTTCTGTGGAATCCACCCTCCACACCATACCATTAAGATCCCAAGTCAATCCAGTAATTCATGCCAACAAAAGTAATGTTATCAATAAGCATGGATTGATTGTTCTTATCTGTTGATCATAGACTTATCACAGGGCAATCAAAATTATAATAGTGTAAATTCTCAATCATTATTGCTGTCATGTCCCATGGCCTGTTTTCTGGAGTAGATTAAAAGTACATGTAGTTAATGAGAAAGGCCAAAGGGGTCAATTTGTCCGCCCTCCTTGATCTCAGATACACTGTGGATAAACTCTGGGACAGGGCCAAGCAGGTTTAGGGTGATCTCAAAAACATGTGATGAAGCTTGAGTTGTTACTTCAATAGTACTAATAATCACCAATAGTTTTGAAATATGGATGGTTTGTTACTTTTGCTTTCTAAATGGGGATCAGGCCCATTTAATAGAGTTATAATGATCAAAAATGGCAAGATGCAGCTGGTGTCATAAACTCAAATTCACATAATCTTGAGGTATAAAACTAACATAGATGGTAGTATTAGCTTATTGGTTAAAATTGATTCCAATCCCTAACAAATTGATCCAGGCTGTTTGCCAATTTTAACTTTAGAATTGTGCTCTTCCAAAAATATTTCTGTTGGTTGTCTCCATTCCTTTAAATAGAGGCTGTTTTATAAGTCTACTATTACCATGTTACATTTTGTGACCCTTGCGGATTACCTCCTCATGGGGGCTTTCTGGGGTTTGATTAGATACTATGCAAGTTTGGCATCATACTAGGTGTTTTTACTATGATTTTTAGCCTATTTTTGGAGATTTAAAGAAACTCTCTTAACAGTTGCCAACTCATTGTACACACCGCGCACCTGGAACCTTGATTTAACCTGAAAATCTGTCATCAACTTGGCTTGATCCATTCAATTATGCCCTTCTATTACTAGAAAAAGATTCTACTTAAAGACTAACAACCACAGAACCTGGAGGTTTCGTCATCCTCCCTGCCTCTTCCACCCCTGGGAGTTGCCCCCTCAAGAACCCCAGTTTCCCTCAAAGTATTTATCCAGGATATTTGAGGGCCCTTGATATGTCTTTGAGATATAATACACCTCACATAACTACTGGAACGTCCATTTTCAGTGCCTCTAGGTCTTCTGAGCCCCTGGCGCTCTGAGCCCTCTTTGGGTATTAACAAACCCAGGTTGGACGTCCAGTCATCTTTCAATAAGGTGCAAACATGACAGAATGGTAGCCACAGGCGGTTTAATTGCTATAACTGGTATTTTGATATTATGACATGTGGTGGAACCAATAGTTTATGACAGATGTTATGAAGCTTCAAATAATGCAGGAAAGGGGCCCCAGGATGGGCAGCTCATGGGGCTAGATATAATGCGGCTCTGAAGGCTGAGATAGCAACATCTAAGGACAAGTACAATGGGAGTAATTAGACCATTAATGCATCTATTAATAATTATAAATCTTATGTTCTAGGTCCCAAGGTGAATAGAAGAAACAAACACGCGGGTCTCGACTCTGAAAGTGCATTGATGAAGCCATGAGGTTGAGTAAGGATTAGAGTTCCATGATTTATTAAATGAGCAAAGTACATCCTGTAACCAAAGGTGTGTATCTTTATCAAAATTGTCCAAGAAAGCCACACTTCATTGAGCAACAGTGAACATGAAGATCAAGTTCCGCCTGCTGAAAATCTAACTGAAGGTTTGTCAAGGCATTAATCACCTGACCAGCCATCTCAGAAAAAGTCATGGGGAATATTTACATTTTAAAAAGGGTTAGGAGTATCCTTTAAAGTCGATTGAAGGGTGGCTTGCCATGCTACCAGTTCCTGATAGAATAACTTGATATGAAAGAAAATTTGACAATCAGAAACTGCCAATTTGGTCAGGCATGTAACTTCATTGACAAAAAGTAAGCAATTGTGTCACTAATTCCAGATGAAAGGCCAGAAAGTGCTGAGATAAAGCCAAATTATTATGTCAGGGATGCGTCTTAGTGGGAGAAGACTAAGCTACCAAACAAGTTACGCCAGAACCTAGTGGATGGCTCAGAAAACCATTAGCATAGCCATCCATATGTTGTTTAAGTAAAGGAATCTGTAATTGACATGTAGTAGGTAATGGTTTATAATAATACCAAATGTCTTTGATGCAGGCCAAAGGGCTGTAATGGGGCAACCTCTTGGTTTGCTGGCACATTAGACATGTGTGGAAGGGGCAGAATGGATGACAATACCTCAGGGATTTGTGGTTGCATATCAGTAGTAGAATTTTACATGAAGATAGTATTAAAATACACTTTTTGCTTGAAATCATTCCAAATTCAAGTTTGGCATTATTGAGTTTCTGCTAGATGCGCTTGCTGATGCTAATGCTGGGAAACCCAATAAGGTGGCTGACTGCATGGGGCTAGGGTCAGCCAAGAGGACAGGGCAGCTCTGGGCTTAACAATGGATGAGACTTTAATCATTGGAATAAATTAAAAATAAATAAAAATAAAATAAACTTATATCATATAAAAGAAGTACTTTATTAAACTAATATGTATTGACTAGGTGACCCATGCAAATACTTCACATCACTTCTGGTAATATAATTCCTTATATGACTGTCCTATGGATATTACTTAATCAATAAAAATAGATTATTGCAAATAACAAATGATGCAAACTGGTATTAACATAACAAAAATAAAATATAATTTTTAAATAAAAAAACTAATTTTGAAGTTGTGAAAAAATATTAATAAAAAATTAGTAAATATACAAATAGTGTGATTATATTTCAAAATAAATTTTTTCTAATTGGAATGAAAATATTTTTCACCTTATTTATACATTTACTAATTTTTTAACAAAAAATTACTATTTTTATAAGAAAACTTACTTTTTTAGAAATTATGACAACAAACGCTTGCTGCCTCAATATTATTGAGGTTAGAATAGTGCTCCACTGCTTTTGCAAATGTTGTATTACTTACTTGTTTTAATTTGATTGACACGTTGTTTATACATTTATACGTTGTTTGTATGTTATTTATACGTTTATTCTATTCTATTCAGAGACTTCGGCACCACCATGACACTTTATACATGTAATTTTTAAATGAAATTTTTAAAATATAAGTTTTAAAATATAATTTTTAATGAAAACATTAATTTTTAAGATATTTACTTATTTTTCGTCATTAGAGGTAAAAATAATCTTCAAAATGGTGTATCAAACATTAATTTTGATACAGTATTAAGAGATATTTCATACCAATAAAAATATACATTTGAGAAATAATATAATAAGTATCCATCGCTTCCGAGCCCATTTTTTATTTACTAAATCAATGGGCAGATACTTGACCAATACTTACAAAAGTAAAATGGGACCTAAGTTGGAGCATCCTCTATTTTTGGAGATGATCATCCAAATTGGTCCAGTATTTTCAGTTATGCACGAACAAACAGAAAAAAGAAAAAACATACATACAGGTCGAATTGATAACCTTCTTCTTTTTCAAAGTCAGTTAAAAACCATTAAATATACCAAATCAACCAATCACCAACTGCGTTGTATTCGTAAAACAAACCTAAACTTATCGAAATAACCAAAACTACCAACTATTTACCAAAACCAATTAACTTATATCAACCAATCACTAACTGCATTATTAAAACCGTTAAGCTTATTAATTAACCCAAAACCACCAACTGCTTGCCAAAACCTTTTAGGTATCGAATCAACCGAATATCAAACTGCTCAGCTGTAACAATATACGGAATGCCATTGAAAACATATAGGGGTTTCACTTGTTACATATAAAACTTTTTATTTTCCTATGAAAATGATAATTTACTTATTTTTTGTCATTAGAGGGAAAAATAATCTTCAAAATGGCATATCAAACATTAATTTTGATACAGTATTAAGGGAGATATTTCACACCGACAAAAAAACACCTTTGAGAAATAATATATAGAGATTTTTATAGGGTATGTGGGGACATGTGCCTCAAGATTGTCATGGCCCCATCCATGTAGGATCTCTTTTGGTCTTCTGGATTGACCACCATTTTGAACCTTACTGGGATCTCACTACCCTCATGACCAGATTAATGGAAACCCCAATTCACATGACTCATGGAATGGGGATATAATGATTCCCCAAATTTAAAAAATTTATATAAAGACCCAAATTCAGTTTATCTGCTAGTAATATAGATTCAAACCCCATTCTTGAACTTATTGAGCCATTTGGGATTTATGCCCCTCAGATGAAGGTATCAATCCTTCCCCTGGACAAGGCTTTCACCTAACCCAGGGAGAATCCTGACAGAGCCCCCTCTAAGCCTTGTCCTAGGGGAGCAAGTTATGGCCTGAGGGTTAAGGAAGATAGAGGAATAAAGTTTGGGGGAGTACAGAGTCTTGGGCTTGATGCAGATAGCTCATCTTTATGCCTTGTGTTGCTAGGGCTTAAAGCTGGACAATTTCATTGGCTAAAGCCCTCATAGTTAATTTGGAGTACTCATGTGTGGATAGGGCTTGAAGCTGGACAATTTCATCAGCTAAGGCCCTCATAGTTGATTTGGAGGTCTCATGTGTGAATAGGGCTTGAAGCTGGACAATTTCATTGGCTAAGGCCCTCATAGTAAATTTGGATCATTCCTTAGAAAAAAGTGGTTTCAAGCTCCTCAATCTGCAGCCTGTTGCTGGCTGAGCAATCTAGTCTTTCAAGGTGGCTGGCTTTGAGCTGCCTTTGGGTTCCAAGGTAATTTGCCTTGAGGTTAAATAACTCCAGTCTAAGCTGCAACTTGTTGATCTTGAGCATATCAATTTGGTTAGTCTTGTCCCAGATTTCTGACTGCAGGCCAACTAGCAGCCTCTGTTCCTGGATAACTTCTGACTTGGAGGCCTTCAACTTCTCCTCCAACTGCACTATCCTTTTGCATGTCTCCTACGCCATCTTGGCCATGCAGGTCTCAGCCTCTTCAAACTTCCAGTTCAATTTGTTTGCTATTTTAACATGGCATCTTGCAATCACCCTATCCACCAGCAGATCCAGGTAAGGCTCAGATAAAAGGTTGTGACAGTGAGTAGCGTGGGCGAGTGACCCCATGAGCTTAGAAGATAACCAAGCAACGGTAGGGTGTTGCCTCCTGAAGGTTTTGGCAGGGAGGCCTCTTCAAGCAATGCTGATCCATCATCTTGGGATTGGGGCGAGCAAATCTCACTCACAACCAAAAGTGACCCATAAAACAAAGTTTGCAAGGGAAATTTGAAGTGGGCTGAAAGGTTGGCATTAGTAGTGGAGGAAACATCAGCCAGTTTCCTGAGCTTTACTGTTTCAGGACTCCATTTTTGTTGGGATCAGCGCTATTTCAACCTGAGAGCCAAACTGGGTAATCTTAACTTTTCATTTTAGTACTATCTGTCCTGATCTCTGGGGGGAGCTGCCAAAGTTGGAAAGTGTTAGGGTTTCCAGAAAGGAGTCATTAAGCTTATCCCAAATGGTGCAAAGGTAAGTCCCAGGTATTTTGCCTGGAGTTTGTATTGCATTGTTGCACCAACTGTTTTTGAGGCTTCCCAAAAATTTCTGAAGTTTTCTGCCTTCATCAAGATTGGAAACTGATTCTCAACTTGTCCCAATTTTTTCAATTTGGTGTTGTCAATGCTCACTGGCCACATTTGATTTGTCATCAGCACTTTTGGGCTCAAATTGGCTATGCGCTTTGTTTCCACTTTCTTCTTGGAAGCAGCAGAGTGGGAAATGACATTGAGATGAGGATTTTGTTTTTTATTACCTAAATAAATATTAGGGTTAGTATTAAAATTAGTTGTTTTTGTTAAAAATTGAGCACTTGGATTCTTTTGATTTTCTTTTTTTTGACCAGAGGATGTGTTGTAGATTAGCCAATTTCTTTTTGATTTTGCCCAGAGCTGAGAGAATCTTAAATATTTTTCTCTCATCACAGTAGACAGGTCCTAGCGTCCAATAGTCAATTTACTGGGTAATATCTTTAAGAATCCTCTCTCCTAGCATCCCACATCCTCTTGAAACGTGATTCTTGATTCCTGTAATATGATATTGCCTTTATTAATCATTTTTCTTTATGATGCTGGCATTTTTGCTCAATAACATCTTTTTCAATTTCTTTGGGCATACTTAACAGGTCAAGTAAAGATTTCAGATGACTGGGAGTTCAGAAGTGCATGAAGTCTTCTGGGACACACTCAAAGAATTTATTTGGAAAGTTGGTCCCCACTGTTACTGGATCTTGAACATTATAGAGGAGGTAGGTCAGAAGATCAGCATCTGGCATGCTCACTGAGGGTTGGGTTTCATTCAAGGTTGAGGGTAACTCCTCAGGGTGCGCCTTGAAATCCCCCTGCAATGAGCACCAGTTATTGGGTTTCCACCAGATGCACTCACTGGTGCTCATGCTGGGGAACCCAATAAGGTGGCTGACTGCATGGTGCTAGGGTCAGCTGAGAGGACAGGGGCAGCTCTGGGTGCAACTATGGATGAGACTTTAATCATTGGAATAAATTAAACTTAAATAAAAATAAGATAATCTTATATTCTATGAAAGAAGTACTTTATTAAACTAATTTGTATTGTTTTTATAGGGTATGTGGGTCACAGTGCCTCAAGGATTGTCATGGCCCCATCCATGTAGGATCTCTATTGGTCTTCTGGATTGACCACCATTTGAACCTTACTGGGATCTCGCCGCCCTCATGACCAGATTAATGGAAACCCCAGTTCACATGACTCAAGGAATGGGGATGTAAAGGTTCCCTAAATTTGGAGTAATTTATATAAAGCCCCAAATTTGGTATATCTGCTAATTATAGATTCAAACCCATTCTCAAAATCATCAAGCCATTTTGGATTTATGCCCCTCATATGGAGGTATCAATCCTTCCCCTGGACAAGGCTTTCACCTAATCCAGGGAGAATCCTGACAGGCATCATCAGAGTACCTGTGTTTTGATTGATTAAATGAGTGGATCATCCACAACATGACCATGGATAATATGGTTGACAGGAAGTCATTAATCGCCCAGGTGTTTTATCTAAACAAAAACATAGTAATGGGGAGGCGGTATCTTGAAAGAACAACGTGTAAGTCATTTATCTTGAAGGGTTTATATTCTTGATTTGTACTGTGAATATTAGGCCCTAATCCTATCGAGGGATGCCTTACTTAATTAGAGGGCAGAATATGTGGTATGGTGCAGTGATGGATCTAGGCATGTTAGGCAGAGGCTAATTGTTTGAAATCTAATAAGATCTAGAATAACTTCAGGCGCTTAGTTGGATGAGAAAACCAAAGTCATTTTATTAGTTGGATTGTCAGATAATGCATCTAAGTGAATTTATTACTCTGGTGTGATCTGAGGAATACTAGAATTGCCCAGATTATGTTAGAATCACTTAATCCTTTTAAGTACTTATGAGGCGTTTTGGTTGATTAAAATTAATTCTGAGTTCACTCAGGTAACTCAAATGGGTGTAATGGGATTTGTAGGGTTTGATTTACTCATCTTAGACTCCTTATATATGTTTACCCTTTTTTGGCATGTTGGAAGGATGTTTATAGTTAATGACTACTGGAGGGGAAGGCACTGGAAGGTATGTTCTTGCATGGGTGACCTCACTGCAGATCTTTATAACAACATCCACAAAAGAAAGGTTGAAAGTGAGGGTAGGTGGTCAAAGTCTCTGAAGGGAAACACTATAACCAGAACTCATCTACTACATTAGCAAAGACACCCTTTTTGTACCAAGGAATGTACTTGGGTTCTGTATATTTTTTGATCTAAATAAATGAAGGGCTCAGTTCAGGTGGAGGGGTTGCCCCTCAAGGCTTACAAAAATAGGAGTTGGCATGATAAAAGTTACATTTACTGCTTAAATCTCAAGGTTCCTGACAACCCTTAAGATAACCAAGGAACAAACAGTTTAAGTAATGAAATAAAATCTTTTATCACGTTGCTTTGTCAAGTCATTTCTTTCATTCAATATGATTCTGAAGTAGAGGAATAGTTAAAACCAAAAACTTCTTTGAGACAACACCTAAAATAAAAACATTACGTTGATCTTACGTTATGGCCAAGCCTGCATAAGAGGTACATTAGAATATCTACCTGGAATAATATTTGCAGCTACTCAAAGTAGTTGACCTTCCAGAGTTATGGATCAAATTCTTGGTACTATATTAAAAAAAAGTTAAACAAGCACATCCTTCCTATGAAACTAGTCAAATATTCTAAAAAAAGGTATTGAAGAAAGCAACTTGTTTTATAAAAAGGGAAATTTGCCATATTTTGTATTGTATGGATAGAAATCTCAAAGTTAATATTGATTATAAAAATTCAATGCTACTGCCATCTTAGACATAGTATCACTAGTCACCGTGATTACTTTTGAAATGAAGAAGAAGATAACTTTGTGACCAGACCACAAATAAGACAAAGAGAATGTGACAGAAAGTCCACAAATTACAAAAGCTATTGGAATTATACATCTTTTATAAATAGATTGAAAGACTCATCATAACTTCTCATGTGATGGCCTTATTAACAGCAATTATGACTTACTAAGGTATTGCAATATTTGATTATGTATACCTTTTTTAGCACTAGTGGTGCCAAACCCAAAAGGCGGAGCTGCCACACATCCTATGATTATGTATAATGAAGTCATGAGACAAAAATTTAATGCCTGTTTTTAAAATATAAAAATAAATCATTTTGAAAGTATAAACATTCCTAGATAAGATTACCTACTTTATATAATTACCAACCATTTCTTTCACCTAAATTACATCTCAACAATACTAAGAACAAAATTCATTATTTGATTTAAAGGAAGAAAATATGAGTTTTCTGTATGATTCTGAGTATTTTCTCATGCCTTAAAAAAGCGATTTTTGACACAATTTTATTTAGCAGAACTCAGCAAATTGTTTGATTTATGTGCTAGTATAGATAGATTAAGCCTAAAAGACTATTTTCTGAAATATTAGACTATGACTACATTAAATATGAATAGTTTTTAGGTAATAACAATCAACAGAAAATAATGCTGCTTGAAGCTAAAAAGTAGAACAAGAAAGATTTCCTCCTATTGACAACATTCTTATTGTCCTTTACTTTACACTCAGTTGAACCTAGGGCTCCCAGAAGACAATATTATTTAAATTATCAAAAACAGATTTAAAATGGATGGATGTTCTTATAAAAGATGGCACCTGTTTATATGATGCTTGATGAACCTTGTAGTACTTTTTATAATCATAAGTATGACTTTGTCAAGTCTTAAAACTTTTCTTTCTCGTTGCAAACACTTTTGCAACCCATTCAATTCAAGACTAAATCTAGTTTGATAATCTCATATAGGGGATTAGTCTGCGCCCATGTCTGGGAGCAGTTGGGCAAGCAAGGCAAGAGGAGCAGGCGGAAGGCCTGTGGCCTCTAACGTTTGAAAACGCCCCGGAGAATCTGGTGGAATAGAAAAAAATCTAAAAAAACTGGCGGTCACAATTTCCCCAGAGATACTCGCGTGGCAAGCACGATGCAACCAGTACATCAACACACCACATTCCCAGCCACTTTCATCGGTGGAATCTGGAGTCCGTGTGTATCTGGACATCCAAAAAACGGCCCTATGGGAAAAATTTTGTGAAGATGTACACAAAATTTTCCTGACCGCGGTGTATGTTGCACCTCACTCCATGTTGCGCGGTTGGCTGGACCTAGGTTTTGAAAGTAAAATAGCAGCAGACAAGGCTGCAGCGGTGCGCATAGTGGTCAACCTCCCTGAAGGGCAACAGGTCATCGAAACTAAATGCACCAGATGGACAAAATCAAACCAAATTTTCCTCACATTTGACTTTTTGCCTACTATGGTAAAACGTGCCATTTTGGAGCAACACCTGAAAAATGGTCTCGCCATATATGGCAAAATACAATTTTTCAAAATGCAACGTTTCACGCTGATGCCACACCTGTGCACTGGCAAAGCCATTGCAGTTCTGACCCCAACCGAGGAGATTGCAAAGGACCTAACCCAGATCCCGCACTCCACCTTTATTGACATCGCAGGGCACACCACCCACCCATTCCAGGTAACTGTGGACAGCGCGCCCCCCATTTGCACCCACTGTGATGCATTCGGCCATAAGGCACATGCATGCCCCATCAAAGAGGGCGTCACATTCCAAGAGCACCCCTTGGCGGCCATGGCCATCGGAGAGGCGCACTACAAACCAACTGCAAGCACTAAGGAGGCTTTCCCGTGGGGAGCACAAGGCTGCTACCTATTGGTAAAGCCCATCTCCCCACAGGAGCGGAAGAAGGCCAAGCAGGCCCATAGGACTGCGGCCAAGGAAGCGGCCAAGGCCACCACCACCATCCCACACTCACAACGCCAGGAAGACATGGAGACCTTTGCGATGGAAGCAACTCAGGAATCCATCACCCAAACAGATTGGGAGGCCCATGCCAAATGGGCCACTCAATCTGAGGATCCAATGGGAGATTTGATTTCACCCAATCGCTGCACCCAAGCCCCAGTCGAAACTGACTTGGGACCTATCCCAACCAAAAAAAAATTTTTTGCCCCACTTGACGGTGCACTGAACTTATCTGCACCGCAAAAAATTCGTCCGACGTTGGGAAAACAAAAAGCAAAGGCCAAAGCCAATGCGACTCTTTCCACAAAAATTAACAAAAACCCCAATAGCATTGCTGCTAATACCCATGCTGCTGTGAAAGCCCGTGGGGACCTGGAAGAGGCTGGTGGGCCTGGGGGCCCACCCTCTCACACCTAAGGTGCGATGGGGGAAACCTTCACTCTGGGGACGCTGAATATCACCGGACTCAAGGCCTCCCTGTCCCGGGCTAGGAAACTGAGTTTTTTATAAAACAATTTACCCATGGATATCCTGGCCATCCAGGAGTCCCACTGTCCATGAGGTTCCGAGGAAGCTTGGAAAACAATGCTCCTACCATCCCTATCCTTTTGGTCAAAGCACTGGGGGTGCTAATTCAGAAAAACAATTTTTTCAAATTTACATCTACAGAAACATTCCTAAATGGCCAAGTGCTTGTTGTCACCTTCTCATGGGCCGATGTTGCACACACAATCGTCAACATTTATGCCCCAAACGGTGCACATGAGCATCAGGAATTTTCTCGTTGGTCAAATCCCTCCCGCTACCCCCAATTCTTTCCTAATTGGTGACATGAACTGTTGGCTAACCTCACCAACGGACCGGTGGCCGCCCTCACCCCACGCCCCACAGGGTCACATAGAACTACGCGTTCTAAAAGCCACCCTTGGGTTAATGGATGTGCTGCCATGATATGCCCCACTGCTTGAAAACATGACACGTCCCCACGTCCACAATGGCCAATTAAGGTCCATGACCCACATTGACCTTATTCTAGTGCTGGCAAAATTCCAACCCCATATCTCCCACTTCAAAACAACGAAAATGGAATCCTCCGACCACTGACTGGTCTCAATAACATACCACTTACCCATAACAGTTGCAAAGGCCCCACATTGGTGCAAAATCTGCCCCCCAGAGCTCGCATCGCCAGGATTTTCCATGTGGGTGGAAGAGGCAACTTTGGCAAAATTGTTTGTTGCACCGTTTTGCGCGGACCCCATTTCCACATGGGCAACTTTCAAAGAAGACACCATCTGCCACTATCGCCATCTCTCATCCAGATGCTCACGAGCCACATTGGCAGTTATATCGCGCGTGCTGGCAGAACTGGCCCACTTGGAGTCCAACATTCCAGCCTCAGGATATAGCCCTGCATGGGGCCAGAAGTGGGCAGGCAGCCGCCCACCTCAACGCACTTGAAAGGCAACACAAACATTGGGTTTGTGTCCAATACAGGGCCACACGCATCACTAAAGGTGACAAGTGCACCGCATACTTCTTCAAAAAAAATTTTGCACCATGCTAGAGCGTGGCCTGCACACAGGTGTGAAGATCGGATAATTCTATTTTGGACATACCAGCTGAAGTGGCAATTGAAACACAAAGATATTACTCCAAGTTATACCGAGCTGAACCAATTCAGCCAGCTGAAATGGTGGAATTTCTTGACTGAGCTCATATCCACACCATTTTCCGATACCCAAAATAATGAATTTAATTACTCCAAACGAATTATGGACTACCATTCGCGGTGCGCCAAACCAAAAATGCCCAGGCCCAGATGGCATTCCATATGAGTTCTACAAAAAATATTTTAAATATATATCCCCATTGCTGCTAGCCTCACTCAACCAAAGCCTGTTGGAAATGTGCCTCCTACCAGGAGGACATGAGGCCTTTATGGTCACACTCTTCAAGAAAGGGGATAGGCTAGACTTAGCCAACTGGCGCCCCATTTCTCTAACAAACACAGACACCAAAATTTTAACCAAAATCATGGCTAACCATTTAGGGACTGTAGCATCTGCCACCATCTCTCCAGAACAATTCGGTTTCATCCCCAGAAGGTCGATTTGGGATAACGTGCACTCTGTGGCTAATGTGTGTCAGTCCACAGCCTCTGGGGCACTTGTATTTTGGACCAACAAAAAGCCTATGATAGAGTAAACTGGGAATACCTTAGGGCCTGCCTCCAACAATTCCACCTACCTCCCCACTTCATTAACTGGGTGATGCTGCTCACAGAATCTGCAACAATGGCAGTGCGTGGCCCAGGATTCCTAACGGAAGTAGTCTGTCCTCAAAGGGGCCTGCGACAAGGGGACCCCCTTAGCCCACTCTTATACAACTTCAGCCTTGACCCACTACTGCAAAACGTGAATGCCCAACTCACTGGGGTCCATGTGCCAGGCCAAACCCCAGTCAAGATGATGGCATTTGCAGATGATTGCATAGTGGGGGTGTCTAATAACAAAGATGCACGCGCGCTTGAAGCCCTCATTCAGGAATATTCCTGGGTAAGCAACACGGCACTGAACACCTCCAAAACGAAATCATCCTCCTTGGTCAGTTTCAGAACTGCTGGGCCCCAGCAAGTAGTTCCCAACCCGGCCCATCTGCTCGCCCATGTCCATGACTTACTAACTCAAAACACACCGCTCCACTGGTGCTCCCCTTTGTGCCATGACCTAACATAGGACCAGTACGCCATCTGGGCGTGTGGTTGGAGGCAGGTGGATACGCGTCAGCAGTAATGGAGTGCCATATACTGGACAAAGTGACAAAGCGAATTGCCTCTCTCAGAGCCCACCCTACTACCCTCACTGGTAGGGTTGTTCTTGCCAACTCTATGCTCCTATCCAAAGTCTGGTTTGAAGCCCACGCCATCCCCTTCTCCCCAAGCTTCTTCAAATCCCTGTATGCTTTGCTATAAGGTTGGCTTTGGTCAGGCCGCCCTCCACCAGTACGGCTAGAGATCATGTTTGGCCCTCATCATCATGGTGGCATGGGCCTACTTGACTTCAAAGCCCATGCCACCAAGATCCTGGGCACCTGGATTGCGGCCATCACTGCTCCTACACTCCCATCCCAACACTGGTCCCGCGCGGCCTGCTCCAACTTCTCCCAAGCCTTGGTTTAACAATCCATCAAATCCCCACTCCCTGATGAAATACCTCGCATCACACACATCAGCCACAGGTCCTCACAGGACCAAAACCCACTACAAACGAATCCTACTCTCCATGTGAAGTGCAGAGTGGAGAATTCATATTAGTGGACATATAACCCAAAGAGGCCGCCCCTCTCCTCAGTTCACACAAGAGTTACAGGGGCTACCCATCCATGATGGTGTGATCCCCATTCGACCCCAAGTCCTATCCAGGGTGGACTACCTGGACATGATGGACATCCCTTATTCCACTGAGACCCAAAAGACTATCTGGAAATATGCACACCATCCTCTGTTGCAGCCTCAAGTCCACTCCCACGTGTGGCGCTGCCTGAGGCGGGTGTATCATACAGCTGAGCGCTCTAATGCTTTACACTCATCCTGTGTCGTGTGTGGCCAGTATGGAATGCTGTTTCACCGCCTGGAGAAGTGCCCCACCTCTAAAGTAATATGGCGCGAAGTCCAACATCTGCTAGGCCAGGATCAAACACATCCCTTCAGTCTGTCAAGAGATATGTTTGCTTCATCAATGGCCTCCCCCTCCCACCCTCCCTTTGTGCTCTGGTGGTTGCAATCGCCATGTGGACTATCCACACAATTGTCTTGGATGCCATCGCTGGATCCATCCCCACCCTCCTGAAGCTGTCCACAGATTCTGGTCTCATTTGGTGGATCACTTTCAAGCATGGATGTTTGGATATCTCCCACCGCGTTGCCAACAGCTGGTCTCCTCCTGGTTCCCAGTCTGGTTCTTCAAATCAGACCCCTTCCTCCACATGTGCTCAATAGTGGCTACGCCCCCTACACACGTTCCCTCCCCTTCCCATAAGTGGCGTTCCCGCTGGCAACAAGAGATAGCATCACTTCTCTGGGGTGCCTTCCCTGAAACTAAGTTTTGTCTCGTCTGAGTCATATTCGGAAGTGTCCGTCCCATGGTCAGCCTTCCCCACAATAAATTTAAATTTAAAAGTATGACTTTGTCCATCTGAAAAATTGGCCTCGCACCATTGATGTTGTGGACTCCAATTCTATCAGATTAAAGCTCATTGTATTTTTAACTATAATAAAAGATGAAAGTATAGTCTAGCAACTATTTAATATGGAACTCTTTGTTCCTTCATAAAAAACACTAGTTTTCTTTATTATTGCCGATATAAACAAGATACAGGACCTTTTTATTGTGATGAATTATTTTAAAGCTGAATAGTTTAGTAAAATAAACCAATACATCTGAAATAAAATGAAGATGAGCTATATCAAATCTAAAGGGCTCTTTATTCTCAATGATAATCCTTTCCAGAGAATAATAGCAGATGGTCTTATTACAGAAGGTATAATGTGACTTGATATAGTATAAAGCTTATTTGAGATAACTATTTTACTTAAGATCTTTGTAAAGCACTACCAACCTTTATGATAGCTATGGATTGAATTCTTAAGGACTTAAGACTCATATGGGTAGCTTACTATCTAAATCATGTAACAGCTTTTTAAGGATGGTGCACAAACATGTTAAACCTTTAGATGAGGGGCTCTGAAAAATCTGTAAGTCTTTTATAAAAACTCAAAATGGTCAAATCTATGTAATTTCTACAAAAAATGTGCTTTTATTACTTACTATATTTAAGGATGTTATAAGAAATCCTTAATGAAGTCAAAGCCATAGCTAAGATTACTATGCCAAGGAGCTTACACAACATCATTGTTTCTTGAGGAAATAAAATACTGTCATCAACTTTTTGCTAATTTTGCCCAGTTATTTGAACCACTAATTTAAGTTACTACCTATAACATTTTATTTATTAAAGAGTTGAGAAAGAATGTTTTAAAATGATGAAAGCTCAAAGGGCAATGAAAAACGTTGATGCTTCCAGACTACTTAAAATCTCTATTCTCTTTACCAACTCATCAGTTTATGCCATAGAGCTATACTTTCAAAAATAAATGAGAAAGGAATGAACTAACTATGTCTGAATTACCCTTTTGGAAAAATTAAATAGAACTGCACTATTACCATGAATGAATGTCCTTCAGTATTGTGCGCTGTAAAAAATTATTGAACCTTCTTTTACAACACATCTATTATAATAATAAGAAAGTGTGCTGCTTAAAAATTTTAATGATTATGAAGTATACACATGGTAGATTTAATTGGTCTTTATAGTTACATTTTTATTATAAAAAGCTAGAGCATCAAGCTGGTACTTGGAATTGATGCTGACTATTTTGTACCAAGTTTATGTCCTTTACTTAGACAACAAAAGGCAGAACGTCTTCATACCCTGCTGTCTATGCTGAAAACTTGGGATGATTAAGGTAATCCATGTAAAAGATGTTGCAATGACACTTGAGGAATACTAAACTAGAAAAAGAATTGCTCTTTAGGTATATTATATAAATATCTGCCTTATCATTAAACATATGAATGATTACCAGTTGTATTAGAGGCACATACCACTGTAGGACATGGAGTAGCACATAAAAGCTACTAATGGTCCAAGGACCATTATTACTAGGATGTTTAAGAGCGTGTAGAAAGAAGTAAAGACTGCATATATTGTAAAAAATATAAAACAGGCACCTAGATTATTAAAATCAACTCACAACACCACAAAAACCATTTTACACAATTAGTCTGGATGTTGTGGGTACCCTAGCTCATACCTGAAAATGGTTCATCCTTGTTGAAATAGATGATTTCTCTAGATGATCAAGGTTGTTCTTATGCTTGCTAGAATTCAAAACCACAAATTATTTTACACAATTAACTTTCAACTAGCATTGAGGTCTTCAAGTTATAAAATGTATTAATATGTGCCTTTCCTTCTTGCATGTTGATTATATAATAAAAAATTGTAAAAAAATCTCTGCAGCTCCATACAACTATAAAATAAATAAAATGGTTGAGTGAGCAAATGGCACTTTATATATATCATGATATCTGGCCACATCAGGCATTGCATGAGACTTTTATCTAAAAAATTCTAATAGTCATCTTTTAAGTTACCACCATGATGTCAAAAATCATCTCTTTTTGTCATTATATGGATGAGAACCTTAAATTCTACTTATTGCCAAGAAGTAACTGTGATGCAACCAAAGATCTCTATAAAACCCTTAAAAATTAGCTCATAAGATAGTTTTCTACAATATGATGCTAATTAATTATTAAAAAGTCTTTTATTTAAAAAGGAATCTCCACAAATGAGGTACAAAAGGAGTTACCCATGTTTATCTCTATTTTATCTCTGCCCTCAATTATCACAACTATTTATGGCTAAAAGCTATAAATTTGATCATTATTAGATGGACCTTTTCCATATTTAGAAGATGGAATAAGTAATATATATCTATGTCTTCTGGATGACTATCAACCATTTTCACACCATATTTCTTATAAAATAACAAATTATCAATGATTCAGATAATGGAGATTTCAGGTTTCTGTCTTGGTAACTACAGTACATAGTATCATGGTAAAACCTATAATAAAACTTTATATAGTATGTATTTATAGGGGGTCACCTTATTTGAATACACAATAACTAAACTTTTTAGTATATGTTAATGCATAGGACCACTAAATATATGATGGCACAAGACTGTCACCTGAACTATGACTGTATGATTAATATATATAATTGACTTATTTTAGTACCATAAAAAACTAGGGCTATTGATTGTACTTTTAACCTCAATCTTTTTATCAATCTAAATACTACACTTACTGAATGCATTCATGTTTGTCAAGCCTTAAAGTACTAAATAACATATAACTATTAATCCTTGGTTTTAATAATCTGCTTTTGTACTATAAAACAAAAAAGTGTTATTTTAATAAATAACTATCACTCATACATACTTTGTTTTGGATTATATTCCTTTTTTATTATCACCAGTTCTATTTTTCTACTGTAAAATATTAACTGCTTATTTCCTTGTTTGATTTCATCAACTCAAGTTTCTCAGAGAGTAATTATTATATTTTTGTCAGAAATTATATCATTTCAAATTTATTTTCAGTATGTCATCTGTAGTCTTTATTGGAAATCAGCACTAGTACTTAGAAAGAAAGTATAATAATTTTTACTATAGAGCTTTATGTAGGACTAATAAGGTTAAAAAGTATACTTATTTTTATTGCCAATTATTTTATAATACTAGTTGAAAAGAGTGTATCAATGAGTAAGTAATAACTTTACTTTCAAAGCAAAATTTTCCAGGCTGATACAATATTTAAGCAAAAATTGAATGGGCTATATAAAGTGCAATCTCAGTGATGTTAAATAGATGTCCTTATAGATCTTTTTATATAAATTAAAAACTTTAGCAAAACTGGTTTTTTATAATAATAGTTTCAAGTATGCATGTGTGTATGTGTGTGCAATGCTCAGCTAAAACTATGGCATGTAGGGTCTATAAAACTTTGTATATAGGTAAACAAGAGGGGTCCATGTGCACCTCAAAGCCTGATTTTTAAGGTCATAATAGAATAAAAACTTTTATATGTAAGAAGTGAAAAATTTATATGTTTTTAATGGAAATCAGTATATTGTTACAGCTGAGAAGTTTGATATTTGGTTTATCAAAATAGTTAAATGGTTTTGGCAAGCGCTTGGTGGTTTTAGCTGATTAATAAGCTTAACAATTTTAATAAAGTAGTTGGATGTTTTGTTGATTTGATAAGTTAGTTAATTTTGGCTGGATAAGTGGATTTAAGTTGATTCAATGGGCTCAATGGTTTCAGTTAGGTGATTGATGTTTTAGTTAATTCAATAAGTTTAATTGGTTTGGTTGAGTGGTTGATAATTTTATATTTATCAATAAAATTTGACTTCTTTATTTTATTGATAGATATCTACCAATATAAAAAAGCATTGATTAAAATCATCTGGTAAACTTTAAGCCTACAAACAAATCTGTTCTAAACTGGGTATCAACAAGGATTAGCCTAAACTTTTCTTTACAAAAGTTTTTTTCTTTTCTAAGGGTGGTTAGCCATCTCTCTCTCTCACAAATATCACTTTTTATAGCAAAAAGTGAATTGAACAAGAACTGAGAGAGCAACCAGCTGCCATAACAAACTGCAATTTTATAGAGCAGTGAAAAAAGGCCAACCAACCAAGCGTAGGGAAGTCTAGCCGCCCATCTGTGCACAGCACATAGAAATGGATGACTTGTCCATGCATATAGTCATTGAGATGGACAAACCATCTGCTGTCCTTCCTGCTGGCCCAATCCCTGACACATCTAGAAACAGGGCTGGGCATTCTACCATGTATGCGCCAAGTAATGAACTGGTGACATGAACAACAATGAAATGAGTGAATGCATCAATGGGTCACAGAGTTCTAACAAATAGAGCAAATGATGGGGTTGACTCCCTAGGATTGATGCTCACTGACACCCAGATGACAAGTGCAACCTTCCAGGAGCAAGGCCTGATGCCAAGAACATCAGAGTCAGGAATATTCCCCAGTGAACCTCAATCAGCAGGGGGGACTGGGGCCTCGCAGGGTGAGAAAATTCTTGCCAATAAAGCAAAAAACCTGGACAAGGTATTGGTAGGATATGAAACCAACTCAGATTCAAATAACAAAAATTGGTGATTCAAACCAATGGAGTCAAGCAATAAAAAGTTTTCTTCTGATATGGAGAAACTTACTGAATCAGCTCAGGGTATTTGGGTGAAGAACAAGTCAGGTGCCAACCCTGAAACAGCCCAGTTGGGGGGGGCAAATGGTCCCCAACCAAAATTGATTTGGTAGCATGAGTAACTCATTGTGTGGAACACCTGATACACAATTGGGTGCAATCCCCAATGAAGGCATTCCAACAGGGGGCCATAGCTTGACAATGCATTGACAGCTAATCCCAAATATCTAATCACTGAACCAAGCTGATCCATTGAAGACCAACCAAGGTTGAGGTGACTCTATATTGGGGACCAAACCAGAAGCAGACATAGCATATCACTACCATGAATGTGCTGTGTTCAAAAAATACTGGTCCATGATATGATACATCCTATCAGGTGATCATTCACCTCTGGTATACATCCATCGCAGGACCTGTTCTTTACAAAAACCCTGAGAATGGCTCTGATCCAACTATGAGCCTTCATTTACCATTATTGTGTATGGGTAATTCACTGTGCGCTCATTGCCAAGGTTATGAGCAACAAGTGCCCCTATCACAGAGGTTTGGTATTGAAGACCATTCAGATTATCTCCAATCAGCTCTACCAGATCTCAAAATTCTTGCGCATAATCCCCGGGTGTTATAAGGCCATGCATTTGGCTTTCCCTGCTGGATTGCTCATCGCATGAGATGAAGCTACTAATCATCTGAGATTAGTATGGCCTGTAAGCCTGCTGCTGCTAGAACCATGGCTAGTGATGGCAATCGCTGATCAGCAATGTTCAGAGGTGCTAGAACTTTAGCGGCCCAAATCCCCCAGTCTTTTTTCCCTCGGCCGAATCACCTGTATTCCACCCTCCCCTCTTACTTTCCCTTAATTTTATTTAATAAAGTATGGAGTTTTTTAAAAAAATAAGGGTGGTTACCCAAGCAGGTAAAACTGCTTCCACCCTAAGTACAGGTTTTGAGTTCAAAACCTGTACTGGCTAGAAAAATTCTCAGTTGGTATATTTGCCCCAAGGTCGACCCACCTCAAATAATTATAAGTATCTTCCTTTTTATTTGTTTATATATGATATATTATCACATGAACTAATAAACTCAAAAATCCCTAAATTTTTTACAACTACAGTAGGACCTCTGTATAGCAAATCTCTTTATATTGAAAATCTCCATTTCAAATTTTTTTAGTCCTATGAAATCTTAACTACATATAATAATAAGAAACATGTTTCTATATATTGAATTTTTCTTAGGAACCATTAAATTTGATATACAGAGGTCCTACTGTACTATATAAGATTTAAGGTTAGTAATATATTGTTTTTAATTATATTATTTAAATTTTGATATCCTTTCTATATAAGATCTAAAATTATTTGTTTCTAATGGGAATTATAGAGCAATTTGGCTTAGCATTTTCATAAACATTTTATTCAATAGTTTGATAGGTTTTGATAAGTGGTTGACAGTCTTTGGATATTTTGTAATTTGACAATTGGTTTTTGCTAAGTGGTGGTTCATTTTTGGTTGATTTGATGGGTTAGTTAGATTGACAGGCTTAATTAGTTGTGTTTAAGTGGTTGAAGGTTGGAATAAATGACAGGTTTATTAGATTATGAAATTTTAGATGGCTGTTTGCCAATATAAAAACTAAAATAATTAGAATCATATGGTAAGTTATAAACAATGTAGCAAAGCACAGGTATTCTACTAGTCATAGATATAAAAGGTTGCATATATAATATTTGGTGTCAATAATACCCATATACTTGCTTTCTATACCACTACTTCTACCTGACTTACATCAGTGATGAAATCTATGATGTAAGAGAATAAAAGAATCATTATATAATAGAAAACTGATGTTGTTCTAGGGAAAAAATTATTTGGTGTGTAAGATGAACCTAAACTCCTTTGTCAGATAGCTATATAGAGAAAGTAACACATATAGAGTTTAAAAAAAAACTAGGCATTATAAATTGACTTCACAATTTAGTGAGGGCAATAAAAAGGTTCAACAACATATGGACTCTCAATAGATAGAGTTACCTTCAGTTATCATTTATAATCTTTCTTCAGAACTAGATTCTTACTGTGCAGTCTATAATATTAACAATGGACCCTTTTTTACTTAATTATTTTATGTTTTTTTTTTAATTTGAGGTGAGAGCGTGAAACATAGCTTGATTAAGAAACCTTATTACCAGAGATCTCCATCTCACTTCCTTGATATTCAAAC
Source organism: Massospora cicadina (assembly GCA_022478985.1). NCBI lineage: Eukaryota > Fungi > Entomophthoromycota > Entomophthoromycetes > Entomophthorales > Entomophthoraceae > Massospora > Massospora cicadina. Next base: position 10,172 of record JAKSZP010008067.1, on the reverse strand, counting down.
ATTTTAAGTTCTTTGTATGAAATCTTATTGAAACAATGAGTTAGTAAGAGGTTAAAGAAGTATAATATTCAACAAAGTCATTTAATGCAAGGCATATAATGTGATCAAGATGTGCACTTCATATCAAGAATGGTTAGCAGTTTCAAAACTGTCTTTAACCTGTGCAAAATTCATATTACAATGCTCTTAAAAAGAAAAAAGGCTGTATACTTTGTTCTTTAAGGTTTATATATCTTAGTATACAAAAGATTTTGCACTTTTTTAGATGATAGGTAAGATGAAAGGAGTGAAAAGAGGCTTAAATATGGGTGGTTTTAGTTTTTGGTATATAGACATAAATAAGAAAATAAATAACTTCTTTGTGAGTAGAATATATTTTTCTATAAAACTAATAGTAATTATAAAACTGCACAAGATATTTCAAGTGTTAAAAGTTTAGAGACTTAAAATTTCAAGTTGTGTCTCTGACCAACAGATTTACAAAAAATTAAAAGAATTTATACAAACTGCTGATATACAAAGTACATTACCAAATTACAATATACTATTCCTTATTACATTGGAGGAGCTTTGGGAGACAATTTAAGGTGCACCATGTAGGAAATTCCCAGGGACTGATGGGATACCCTACAAATTTTACAAAAATATTTTCAACAAATTGCCCCCCTCCTATTGGCGTCTATGAACCAGAGCTTATTAGAAACACGCCTATTACCAGGAGGCCATGAATCCTACATTATAACCTTGTGTAAAAAGGGTAACAAGTTGGACCTGGCCAACTGGCACCCAATTGCACTCTCCAACAATGACACAAAAATTCTAACAAAAATTCTAGCAGCTAGTTTAGGCGCAATTGCATCTGACGTCCTATCACCCAACCAGTTTGGGTTAATACCAGGACGTTCAATATGGAACAACATACACCCTGTTGCAAACATTTCCCAATCCAAAGCAACTGGTGCCCTGGTCTTCTTGGATCAGGAAAAGGCATATGACCGTGTTAGCTGGCCATACCTAAAAGAATGTCTACATGCCTTCAATCTCCCACCAAGATTCATAAAATGGGCGATGCTCCTAACAGAATCTGCAACCATGGATGTATGCGGCCCTGGATTCCTAACAAACAAGATTAAACCACACAGAGGGCTCAAACAAGGGGATCCCCTCAGCCCACTGCTATACAATTTCAGCTTTGACCCACTCCTCTGAGTAACTGACTCACGTCTCATGGGGATAACTGCACAAGGACGACCAACAGTCAAGATACTGGCCTTTGCGGATGACTGCATAGCAGGTATAGCAAACAATGAAAATGCCTGACAGCTGGAACGCACTCTAGAGGAATACTCCAAGGTGAGCAATGCATCGCTCAACAAAAGGAAGACAGAAATCATCCTCTTAGGCAAATACACAAACAATTGGGCCACAACATCAGAACCTTATACCAACACACAAAGAAAAAATCCAATCATTTTACCCTTTGCAACACCTCCCACCACCACTCCTGTCTGACACCTTGAAGTCTGGCTAGAATCAGGGGGATATTCTAATGAGACAATGGAAGGCAACCTGTTACAACGGGTATCCAAACGCGTCACCTCCCTCAAGGGAAGAACCCCAGGACTAACAGGATGAGTTACAGTTGCTAACTCGCTCATCCTCCCAATATTGTGGTACCAGGCCCATGCAATAGCCTTCTCATCTACCTTTATAACCTCAGTCTGCGCGCTTATCCAGGGCTGGCTGTGGCCTGGCTCTCTTTCCTCCTATATGGATGGAAACACTATCTGGCCCACACTCAAGCGGAGGCATGGGACTAAAAGATTTTGAGAGCCACGCCAATCACATCCTATGTACCTGGATAAAGGAAATCCTTGCTCCAGACCTCCCGCAACAACATTGGTCCAGAGCAGCAAGGACTAACTTTGCACAGACGCTTAAATTAACCAACCCACATAGTCCACCCAGACTACTTTTATACCTTGCCAAGCACTCTACTGCAACGGGTCCACATGAAACCTCCCCTCATTTCAAACATATCCTCCAAAATATCCACCATATGGGATGGACCATAGAGAACATGGGTACTATACAGGGAAGGGGATGACTCAGACCCCAATTCACGTTAAGAAACCCAGAAAACCACCCCCAGAGGTATATGCTCACAACAACCCCAAGCATAGCTAGGATAGAATACCTAGATATTTTGGAAATTCCCTATGATTTAACCACACAGAAGGCAATGTGGAAAATGACTCACCACCCACTCCTACAGCCAAGGATAAGAGCAAACGCCTGGCGCTGTCTGAGAAGGACCTATAGGACAGCGGACCAAGCCAATTCCCTCCACAAAACATGTGCAATATGTGGAGGGGAGGGATCCCTACATCACCACCTAGAAACATGCCCCCCAACCAAAGCTATATGGCAGGAAGTCACACGCCTGCTTAAGATCCAAAATGAACAGGAATTTTCAATAACAAAGAGCATCTTCACACTCCAGATCAAGTCACCAATCCCATCTACCCTCCGTTCCTTAATACCCATTGCAATGTGGACAATCCACACAATTGCATTAGATGCGTTCAAGAGCATGGTCCCAACCATCCATGGGGTTATTAACAGATTCCATGTTCACTTACTGGAGCACTTTCAAGCCTGGCTCTATGGATATATGAGACCAAGGTAAAAAGTGCTCATAGAATCATGGTTCCCACTCTGGTTCCTCCACACAGACCCTTTCCTTCACACCTGTTCCATAGCAGGGGAAACCCCCTCGGAATAATGCACCAACCTCCCATACCTGGCAGTCCCACTGGCAACAGGGGTAACTTGAGTACCCTGGAGTTCCTAATTTTATGTTTTTCAGTTATTTCCTTAGTTTTACATATATTCAGTAATGTCCATCCCCTGGTCAGCTTACCTCAGTTAAATAAAAAGTTGTGTCTCTGATCTACCTTTTTTGCAACTACGCTTACAATCTTAGTATTGAAGTAAACTACTCTTTACTGGAGGTCTTGTGCAAAGGTATACCCTCTTCTATATTTACATCTAACTATTGTCAATGAGTCCAAATCTGAATTTGAAACTCCATCATTTTTATAAACTAATTTGTAACATAATCTATGTATAACCTACAACATGTTAAAAAGTTAAAGGTGATATTAAGATCTAATTTTTCTCACTTTTGAGTCATAAACCTCCTTGATTAAAGCTATAAAAAGCCTATTTAGGTATAGATGCAAGTAACAGATTTTGATCCTTGTTTAGGGGCACCTCAAAGTGGAGCTAAGAAGGTTCTTGGGGACCAAAAGTCTAGGGCCACAGAACTTCCAAAAATATATACAGAAGGTCCAGGAACATAGAGGGATTAATGGGAGACCAAAAAGACATGATAGACCCCTGAACCTATAAAATTTCATCTTGGATACTTGAGAAGCCAGGTAGAGCAAAAAGTTATTGAAAAACCCTTGTTCTGGTGGACTGGAGGACATCCTTTACTAGGAGGTCGTCTGCCAACTCTATACAATATAGATATTGAGTAATATATTTAAACTTTCTACTTTGTTATAAAAATATATTTTTTGTATATCTTCTCAATTATTTACCTAGAGATAATTATAGTGAAAGTCTTTATTACTTAATAGGATAGTGACAACTGTTATATATGCTTCTGTCTCATATAAAAACTTCACCTAAACTTATATTAATTTGGATTACATATTATTCATCAACCTTCTTTATATCTTACCAAATTAAATGTTTTTATAAGCTATGAAGTGTTTTATATAACTCAGATCATACTAAAAAGTTGTTACAAAATAATAAAAATTTACTTTTATATGATAAAGTCTTGGAAACTTTTAAAGATGGCGGATATCATGATACAAATACTATTGGAGGTATTGATTTATGAAAGAAATATATATTTAAAAAATATATAGAATAACAGGAAATCAAATATGCATATTTTAGATTACCCTTAAAGCCTGCCTCATTTTGGTGTTTTTTGGTACTTTTGAGGCCCAAATCAAGGTAGAGGACAACTATGGAGCTTTTAATACAGGTGCCAAAAATAAAAACTAAATTAAGAAAGGGTTTGACAGGAAGCTTGTGGATAGCTTAAGCAATCATACCAGAAAGGGATTGGGAGTCAGGGAAATTTTCATATGGCCTAGTTTAAGTACCTCATGAGGGCGGGCAAATTGGGGATAGGGAAAAGAATGGTATGGTGTATAAGTTTAAAAAGGATCAAATTTATTTTGTTAAGGATGCACTCTGTATGCATCACCTCAAAATTAGTGAGTCTATTCTCTTCTTGGGTGATGATATATGGCACTCAGGAAAAAGTGGCTGCTCCTTGAAAAATGGCAGTTTAATTGAAGTTTAACAATGCTGAATCTACAGTGTCAATTATTGAGCAAACTACAAAAAGGCCATGTCCTCAAATTCAGATTTGGACTCATTGACAATAGTTAGATGTAAATATAGAAGAGGGTATACCTTTGCACAAGGGCTCCAGGGAAATTTGAAGAATTTGGAGAGGGAAGGTACTGTTGGGGCAGTAGTCACTTCAACAGCTAGATGATGGTGCATCTTGTATATTGAGTAGCCCTTTCAGGGTGGAAATGGAGATAGAAATTTAATTTAGGTGGTATCAAAAAAATCTAGGCTAATAAAGATTTGGGTTAGCTGCATAAATTCTGTTGGCATCATCAGCCTAATTTAGTGTTTAATGGGTCAGAATTGGCCAAGGTAGGGAAAGCAACAGACATGATTAGATGAATGGAAATATTTGGCTATCAAACTGTTATACAAAAAAATATAGAAGGCTGAGCCTTAAATTTAATAGTAACAATGTGGTCTAGTATGTTCTGATTGGTTGGCACAGAAAAAGCTTCACCAGCAACTCTTGAGAGAGGGGGATGAAGTATGGATAGTATAAAAATTCTGAAGGGGTGGCAGTGGGGCAAACACTTGAGTGGGGAGGGGGAGGCCGCTGGAGTGGTGAGGGAAAGGCATTTGCATCTTGATGGGCAAGACCAAAACACAAAGGGCATATAATGCTTTCTCCTTCCATAAGGGCATAGAAAGGAAAGTTGTGGCAGAGAGAATTATGCTACGCTAAAAAGAAATAGAAAGTTTGGTGTCACAGGTGGAAGGGGCGGAATTTTGCAAAATCCTGAGGCTTTGTGAGATGGCTGGCCTCAATGGGGACCATTGACTTTAGGATAGGGTCTGTGCCATATATGGCCAAACCCTCCATGAACTCATTCCAGAGTTGTTTGGGTGATAGAAGGCTGGGCAAGCTGAAAACTGAACCACATGAGTGGCTTCATCTGGCAACTAATTGCAAGTATTAGAAACAAAATAATTTTTTTATAAAAAAATAGCATTGCCACCACCATTTTGTGTGCCTCATAGCAAAAGTTAAGGTATAAGTATTTCTTTAAGGTGTGAAATCTATGAAACTGGTGAGTTTTTAGACCGCCTGAGCCATCTTGGTGATGAGAGCACTCACATATGAAAAGAGGTTTTCATATTCAGCCTGAGGCCAAAGTGTAGATTGCTCAGGGGAAGCATCAAATGGACTGTGAAGAACTACCTGAGAGTGCACAAAATGGTGAGCTAAGTCTTAAGGTGGGACAAAGCAACCAGTACAGTTAGGGGATAGCTGGGCCAGCCTTGGCATGAATTCCAGAGGCCAAAAGACATCAGAAAGTGGCACACTACCTCCTCATGCATGGGCAGCAGCCATTAAACTTTCCCAAATTAGATACTTGTTTTTGCATGATGAAAAGTGTTGTTGTGAATTAAAATCCAAAGTTTGCGTTTAACCAAAAAGCAGTTTAAGCAAATGAAAAGAACACAACTCATTTTCTCTACTAGTTTAGAGATCAACACTTAATGCTTTATATTGATTTTGGAACATCATAGTGTTATATATGATTTATGAAAATATAAGGACTCACAATAACTAGTCTAATAACACCTGAGAAGATTAAATGTACTAGTAATGTGCATCTTTTGATTTATGTTAGTAGCCTATTATCTGCACTGATAATCCTGAATTATGTAAGTCTTCACTAAATTTCTATAAGATTTATAACTCATTTTTCTTGGCCTGTCACTGAAGAAATCACTAATTGGTGAAATCATCTACCAAAAATATTTATGGTGCTATAATAAACTATACATATGAATTAAATCCTTTAAAAGCCTTCATATCACTATCATACTGTTATATATATATGAACTACCTTAAGACTCTCAGGATAATACTATAGATAAAAGAAATTTTACTGTTATATAAGTACAACTTTGTGGAATTGTTTAGGCTATGCCTGTGTGGAAAGACATTCTAGACATAAAGGTTAGAATAAAAGAAAATTATGAATTAAAATTTTTTTATTAGATTTAGAGATAAAGTATTTACAAAGGTCCATCCATTTTATGGATTTAATGTGTTATCAATAATTAGAATACACTAAGAGTTTATTTGTCAATATTTTACTATTAAGAAAGCATCAGTTTACAATATGTTTAGGTTTTTTTATTTAAAAGGATTTCTTTTTCTTAAACTCTTTTAATCAAATCCCTATATATCCCAGCATTTTAAATATTTATTCTAAATTTTATTTATAGATGAGAAAATTATCCAAAAATGGGTTAAGATAAATATAAATAAGTATTTCTTTTAGGGTTACCTGCTAATGATAACATTTTACAATAGTCATAAGAATTTCTCAAATGTGAAATCTTAAAACACATAGCTCTTGAATGTTGTGGTTTATTGACATAATAACATAGGTTTTGCATTTACTTGTGATTCATCAGAATTCTACAAAACTATGTCACTTTTAAATTTCTGCATTTATAAATTTATAAAAATCTCAAAAAAACACAAATCTGGATCATCAACTAATACTTTCTTAGTGAACTTATTGAATGGCCACGCACAGAAGAATAATCAAGAGTAACTTACTGCAGAAAACGCCATAAAATTTTTATCACTATGTGCTCTATAGATATGATAAAATCACAAATAAACTTTATATATAAATTCAATATTTATTAATTACAGTTTAATTTATCATTTAATTCTGCTTTTAACCCAAAGATCTTTAGCTCATCCAGAAAACCTAGATTTTAAGTAGGTACTGTAAAGCAAATGTAATTTTTTTATAATTTTACTTTATTGAAAAATATAGAATATCTCTAATAGACTATATGCTATACCTATCACTAGTATGATATTATTATCTCTCACTAGGAATATTAGACTGTATTGAACTATTAAAAAGTTAAAATCAAATTTAATAACATTATTAGAATATTCTAATTTTTTATTTAACTGAGGCAAGCTAACCAGGGTATAGACAATACTAAGCTCAGAGGAGCAAAACTTATAATAAACCAAAATTGATTTAACAGAAAGAGACAAATGTATCACTCAAGCTGAATCAAAAATAAAAAACTAAAATGATCCAACCAGGTCAGAGGCAGTAAACTGGTATGCATCTATGGTGGGGGTGAGTGGGGATTTTGAGGCTCATTTTCCTCTTCTGTGTCAGACAGTGTATGGCAAAGCGCTGAGCATGGGCATGGGTGCATCCTCAAATTGGGGTCAAGGTAGCAGAGTGGGTCTTTCAGATCAAATTTTGCTATGAGGAGGGTGGTGATATATTTGGATAGGGCTTTCTCAGCCTCAAGGAAAAGTTTGGGAAGGGTGGTAAAGGTGGCGAAGTTTTTGCTGGTAATGTGGGTCTTATGGCCAAATCTTGTGACCATCACAACTTTTTGTATTGATTTGTTGGCAACTTGGTGGAATCAGATGGTTTCTTTTTTTATGAACTTGTTGTATGAGGGGAAGGACAGGGGCGAGTATCCCCTTGGAAAAGGCTGCAAATGATTTTGCTACAGCCTTTCAGAGTGGGTGACAATCAGGGGAGGCAACAGACTCTTTGGAAAGTTAATGGTCACTTTGGAATCCTATCAGCATCAGAGCATGGAGCATAGTGCCAATTCTGAAATTGAGCTTCATGTCCTGCGTTTAGATACATTTTGAGGCCTGGGGCCTTGACTGAGTTGGGGATGGGATTTCCCAAATCATCAACTTCCTCCAAATAATTCCAGAGATTTTGGTTGAAAACAATAGGTTGATTGGCATATGGGTGGGTTGGTTGGGTGTCTAGGTGGTCTTTTTGAATTTTCTGGGGTCCATGCTGGCTCCTGATTAGTTGGAATAGGGGTTTAACATGTAGGTTCCCTATTTACTGAATTAGTGGCAGTTGCATCTACCATTTTGGGTGGAGAAGGAGGGAGGATTGTGCCCATTCAAAAAGGTTTTTGGATCAGCAATGGGAGCATCATGGGGGAGTCAGGCATGTGGGCTCCAGATTGGGCTATGGTGGGGCAGCACAGATTTAAATGGTCCAGGTTAAAGAAAATGTGGCATATTGTGCGCCCTTTGTCTACTCTGTCACAGAAAGGGTGGTTGAGGGCAGAGGGGACAATGGTGCAAGGGGGAATCAAAATTGCGATTTTAGTTGATATTGGGCATACATTTGCAAAGGCGTGAGGGCCTGCAAGTTGTTTGGCTAATTGGGAACCAAGATTTATAATGGGGTCATCTCCATATACTGACAAATAAGCTATTAGTCCATTATATAAAGTATTAGGGGAAGGTGGGTGTGGAGGCCTGCAAATTGAACCTCAAAAGTGGTGTCATCAGGCAACTGAGTGTGAGTGGTTGGGATGGGGGTCTCTGAACCAGCAGGGGAATGTTGGCTGTGATTGCAGCATCAGATTCACAGGTGAAGCCAAGGTCAAAGTACCCCTTGTAGGAGCAGAAGTCAATAAAGCCTGCAGGCTGCAAAAGCACCTGGGCTAATTCTATAATTTGTTTGTTATTGTAGGGAAACAAGTTGTTATATTCAACCCAGAGGCCAGATTGCATCTTGCTTTAAGGGAGCACAATGGGGCTATGATGCACCACTTGGGAACATTCAAGGTGGAGGGGAGATCCTTAGGGGGAACGTTTTGACCTGAGGCATTGGGAGGGGCTGGTCAACCTAGTTCAAAAGTGTACTCCCGCTGGACAGAAGATGCTAGGAGGTTTCACCGTTGCCCCATTTTGGAGCAGCATGCAGTAGGGCCAAGGACATTGGGGTTTTGCTGTGTGTCAGTTTTTCAAAATTGTATAGTTCTACTGTAATTTTTTAACTTTTCTCAAAAGTGATATTGAGTGGAAGGAGCATATTCATATTTAATCTTTATTAGAGTAATTCAAAAATTAAATATTTTAATAATTTTACCTTAGAAAAACTATATAAAATCCTGCTTTGACCATGTTGTATAACTCATTTTATCTATAGTTATGCAATATTTGCAAATTTATAGTTTTTAGCTCTATAAATATAGTTTTAGTTTAGTTTAAAGGTTTTACTTTTTTGTGGGCAATACGTTACTGTAAACCAATTATATATGCTATCTTTTACAATATACAATGGAGCATAACTCATTACTACTTTTTTACAGATTTATTCATAGTTAGTCCCTTCAAGCAGTATATAATTAGCACAAATGTACTTTTTGATGATATTAAAATCAGTATTATCCTACTTCACTTGCCTTAAACAAGACTATGTAAAGGAGAAACAACTAACAGAATAAAATAAGTAAACTGATATCATATATAACAAAAATCTTAGAATTTACTACCTTTTTGGAATCAACATATTCCTTTATGAGTAATTATGATGCTCTATCAAACTATTTATCTGAAAATCTCTACAAATAGAAATCATGTAAAGCATAATAATGGTATATCCTGCATATGAACTAAACTACAGATTATGAGATGCGCCAAGTTTAAATATTACCAGCTTAAGCACCTGTTAACTCAAATCATCTAGATATTATATCAACTCTGTTAAGGCCTCACGATTCTGACCCTCAGTCCATATTTTTTTCTTAGTCTAGACCCTGATAAAAAGACAATTTGGATTATCAATTAATATTGAATAATATCAACCTTATTATTGTATTGTATATCTTTACACACTTGCTTTTTTATTCAAAACACATGTAGGTTGTATGACAGAAGATATTGATAGCTATAAAGGCTGTAAATAAATCTAGAAAATGCCCTCTACTGCATAACCATTCAA